>JAZGTK010018937.1:0-11616 GCA_036877625.1 Ambastaia sidthimunki | reverse complement strand
CTAAGTCTGACAGTCGTTATTTTGTTATTATGTTGTTATTACACCACACATTCCAGTATGTTACACAATGAAATGTAGCATTAACATTAAAATAGTTTGATATGTTACAGACATTATATCTATATCTGATATGTGGACATGTTCAACTTGGTAACTTGGGCGTCATCACAATTCAACTTTTCATTGTCATTTAAGTTCAGAATTTGTAAATACAGCGTTTCAGGCCTCATTATGTCTCACCTTGTTTGCTGGATTATGAATATCTGAGGCTCTTGTTTCTGATATGTCTTGTCTGGGGAGGCAAGATGATAAAACAATTAGAATTTCTGAAAATTCATACATAATAATTTTGAAAATTTTGAAATTTTGAAAGAAAGCAGTTCAGTATAAAACATTATTTTTAACATTATTGATACTATATTACCACATTCCATAGGTCAAAGGCAAAAATAAGATGTCTTTAATATCTGTAACAGTTAAGACTGCTTAAGTTCCTGATTTCCATATTTTTCTCAAAATAAAAAGACCAATAATCTCACATTCCTTGTATAGTCTCCTCTAGAGTTTCAGAAGAGCTCTAAACAATCGGAGGAGATCTCAAACTGTGGCACAGTACGAGAGCTTTTAATTTAAACTTCACTATTTCTCAAATTCTTCCAAGACCATATTTTTTGAGCTGTGCTATCCACATTTATTTTTTAGTTCAATACTTTAACCATATGTCAAAAGTTGTCTTATTTGTGTCCAGCTTAATTTTGCCTGAGACAAAAAGATCTGAGAGCAAGTTAATACTTGAATTAAAGATGACTGAGAACTTCCGAACTAAGAAAGAACAAACTGAGCAATAAAATGTTCCCTCTAGGGACATGTGACCCCAGTGACATCATCATCAGCTTTGCCACAATCACAGAGTCACTTCACTATTTAGTGCAGTAAGTCTGACACGTGTAACATGTATGATGTAAATTCACAAACACAGATATCAGCTGACACATGCTCGTACCCCATGATAACACTCACATACACCTGCTCCTGTCAGCTAATGAGCATGTAGGTAAGTTTATGAACTTTACAAGGGAAAATTGGGCCAGTTGATGTCAAAATAAATCTATAACGATCCTCTCCAGCTCTGATGAAACAGAATAGCAAAGTGTGAGGTTTGAAGTTTCACCACTGAGATTTCTGATATAAACAAGCATTGAGAATCCCCTCTGATAAACCAACTGACTGGAGGATACACACATAAACATGCACACACACAAACACTCACATGTGTGGAGGGAGAATGAAAACTTCTGAATCACTATATAATTGTCAAAACAGTCATGTAAATCTGTATAATGTACATAGGGGACAGCTTCATCCAAAATCACACTCTAATTAAAAAGTGCATTTAAAAACATGTTTTTGATGAGTCCAGTCAGAGTTGTGTTCTAGTGAATAGTGCAGAAACACTGATATGATGAGCAGAAACTACAAACGGTTTAAAAGAATGAAAACAGAAATTACATGCTTTCATAAAGGAAGAGTTCACGTGATTTTGTCCAGTAAGTCATAAATAAATAAATATATTTTTTTATTTTTTCCGGAATACCTGCTGCTTCGCAAGATGCTTTTACATACAGAAAAGGAAAAAATGCAGGAATGCAGGAATGACCTGCAGTGATATTTTTTTCAGAATCATGACAGAAAATCAAATTCTGCTCTAAACACACTATCACAAAGGCAGCGTGACCCTCCTAATCTGATGCTGAAACAAAACATTTACCCAGAATTCAACACGCTGTGACATCAGCTTCTCTATAACCACACACAAACCACACACACTTACCCCCTCATCTGTCGACTGTGTTTGTAGTCTTTTCTGACTTTGTACCCTCTGTATGCTGTAACACAACAACATACATTAATATGACAATATTACACCACAGACTCAGAATATGATACTGTAAAGCAATAAGATCACAGCCGCTTTTATGAAGCTATATCCATCATAACCCTGTGTGTGGTAATAGTGATATTTGCCTTAGCAACTAATAAAACTAATAACAAACACACCACTAATAAAAAACTGTCACAGACTATGAATGCCATCAGTGTTTTGCTTTTTGGTCATATTAGCTTCGATTTTGATGTTCTGTTACATACATTCAGATAAATCATTTCCTCTAACCAGAAACAACTAAATGAGTGTGTAGGATTTAAAAACACAATGAGATCTGAGTGAATAATTAGTGCTTTATCACTCATACAAATGAGTGTAAACCTCAGAACACAGGAAACAGCAGCTTTGCTCTAAAATGCTAAAGCAGTCATTTATTCTGCTTCCAATGAGAGGCCCAATTAAAACTCAACACTGCATGTTTTAATCAGAGCAGCAGCCAGGAAACACACACACACACACACACACACATACACACACACACATATACACACACACACACACACACACATATACACATACACACACACACATATACACACACACACACACATATACAGGAGCAGTGCTTGTCGTGTGTGGTTTTGGCGGGTGTTTAGATATATGATCAGCTTCAATATGTATTATGGGGATTTGATAGAGTCTGACTCCTTAACTGAGCCCTGATTCCCCTCAACAAAGGTCTTTGAACCCCTTAAACAAAAAGCTAATGAACTTAGAAGAACATTTCTTCTCGTTTTATGTATATAGATATTTCAACAGAGTTTATTTATGTTTAAATGTGAAAAGGTTTAATGAAAGGTAACCATAGCAACAGTTGCTGCTTTTTTAGCAAACAAATACTGCTACTGTTTATCACTTTAATCTAGATTTATCTCAATTTTTTTTTATTAAAAGCATGTAAAGAGGGTGATTTCTTGGTGTTACTATACAGGATTACGAAATGATTGTTTTTAAACAGATTTCAGAACATTGATCAGTAAAACTTTTAGCAGCAAAATAAATCTTGTATTACTTGAGAGCAGAACAAACCCTGAATCTATGTATATACACTGACCCTTGAAAGTTACTGTAATTAACACACTGTGCCCAGCATACACACTGTAGATCTCAGCCATTTCAATATTGAGTGTATATTTAAAAATGCTAATATGGCCCACCTCAAAGTGGCCTGCGTGCATAAACACACCTTTACACGAATATTACACCACCTGCACCAGTACACACACTGTGAAAGAGAGAAATGCGTCTGCCATAAAGGGGAACTGAAGTACTCCAGAAGAGGAGAGCAGAACAATAGCATCACTCCTCCTTCTCCTTCCTCCCCCCGGACCCCTGCTTCTGCCCCCCCACACGCCCTCAGAAGATGAGCATGACAATGGAAATGCGCCCCAAGAAGGTTAATATGCCGCTTTGATCTCTGTCAGGCCACACCGAGTAAGAATTCATTTACATTTCAGATGAAAAGGCTGACAGTATAAAAAGCCATCTTGTTTCTGGTATGTGAGAGTCTGTAATGGGTCGGGAATCTGAGAGAGGAAGTGGCAGAGAACAGAAGGGGGATCATTTCCCCCCATCACTCTCTCTCTCTCTCTCTCTCTCTGCTCTGCTGGCTGCACTGGGAAACAGATGAAAGCAAAGAGTAAAGCTAACGCTTCATTCTTCTGAAACATGGGGACCAAATGCTGTGACCCAAACTTTCAAAAGAGACGCTGGCTCCGCATTATTAATTTATCAGCACTGTTTCATGGGATTGTTTGTTGAGATCAAAAAATGTACTTTGTGAAAATACTGAAGTTTACGTTTGGAAAAAAACTGAAAAAATAAATGAAAATTTGGCGAACATTTTTTCAATCTATCCTACTTTCTGATGACCTCACTGTGAAGTTTCTAAACACAGAACAAACCTTCTTGACATGTAAAATCTTAATGTATTTGACAATGTAGAATCTTAATGTTAAAAAGATTTACAAAAAATGTTACAAAGATTTTTGAAGGAGGCTTTTCTAAAACATACTGATATTGTGTTTTGAGAAGCAGCACAATTTTGTGAGGTACATATTTATTGAAGTGAGGAAGTCCTCAGAGATGTTCACCTGACTGGATCCTCACAGCCGCCTGTTGACGCTCTCTCTTGATGAGCTTCAGGTTCTGACGGGCCACATAACCCCTCCAGGCTAAAGAGAAACACAACACCAAATACTACTTTATTACATTCATCACAGTGTGTAACACATGCATCTGTCACATCTGCATTTAAGTATAATTTATGGGAGGCTGTGCTATAGGAATTAGGTGACTGGGTCTTAGCTGTGCTATGTTGCTAATTGCAGACTGCTATCAGACAAGTACATGCTTTAAATAACAAGCACCTGACTGTATGATGATCGCCCCGTTGTTGCGTTTCTCTCTCTCTCTGCGATACCGCCGGGCTCCCAGCCAGCCTTTAGTGTAGGCCTGCATCAACACCACCCGAGCGATCACCTCACGCAGCATCAGATTTAGCTGTTCCACATGATAGTACTTCAAAAACACCTGCCCACATAAAGATAAGATAAAAAGACAGATAAACACAGCACGTTCATACCCTCATAATAAACACGGCAAGATAAAATGATTGTAATCTAGGGGCTTATGAAGAAAAAAGACACTTTGAACTAGTTCTTATTTTTTCTAGGAGTTGCAGATGCTAAACCACCTGTTCAATTAGATTCATAGATAACTACTATATATTATATGATTATATTATACTTATATATACTATAATAATATATATGAAACAAGGGCCTAAATCTTTAAACTGTTTATATGAAGTATGTATATTATATATGTACTGTGTAACTGTGTAATCACTATAGCTACAAACCCTGAAACTACATACTGGTACTTTAAAATAAAGTGCAACTGAAATGTTTCTGTGTTAGTTGATTTATCTTGTTGGCGTAATTTATTTAATTTCTGATAATTTTTTTAGCTTTTGAAAATATTATCTAATGTTTTATTTCTTGTATTGATGGAATACATACATATGTTGTTGTTTGCAATCAGACAAACAGAATGATGATATTCTACCTTGGTTGTGCCCATCACCCAGTTGTCCAGTTTGGCCTTCTGCAGTATGATGACGGCGTTTTCTGTGCTGCCCTCCGGCATCTGATGAGCGCGGAATGACAGATAGTAATACCTACACAAAATAATCCCTCTGATCACAACAGTGAAAATCATGTGTTTACAATGTCAAACTCAGAGGATTTTTTCATGTAGTTTTTTGTTAAGCTCTTTGATTAAGCGAACTGAAAATATTAATTAGTGATTATATCAAACAAAAACATACATTTTAATAGCGTTAGACATTTGAGACAATGTTAGTCAACTTCCTGAAGAGTGTTAACACCAGCACTATCAAAACACACTGCAGTCTGTGACAGAACTGCCTGTTTCACTGAACATTGAAAAACAGGAACTTGTGTGAATGTTTGGAAAACCTGTTTGGAAACAGTCATTATTTTCACAATTCCATTAGTAGTGCAGAAATATTACACTTCAGCTTTAAGGGTGTTTTGTACAGAACAAATGAAGATTTTTCCCTCTTTTGCTGGATACTCTTGCTTGATATTCCCAGCGTTCTGCATTGTTGTACACTCACTATAAAGGTTTTATTAACATAATATGAAGGAATTTTGACTCGTTGAATGTGGGTTTTATTTGCTTACAAGTCATTGTCTTTAATTTTGCATTATGCCTTAATTGCATCTCACTGGGTGCTGCAGTGTTTGTGTGACATCACATCTCAAAATTGGTTTGAAAATATCCAGGTTGAAAGTCTTATTAGTGATAAATCTTATTGCACTTTATTGAGTAGGAAGTTGGAAGTCCCTACTTTGACTTGAATGAAATACAGCATTAGAACATGGATAAACAAGACTAGTGATATTCCATCAGTTACTTCTCCTGATACACAGCATATTGAGTCATAAAGGTATAGTGTTGCCAGTCTGTCTGATAAACCAATATAGGGTTGGTCATTTGTGCCCATGTTTGCCACTGTCTAGGGACTCTGTTATACTTCTGAAAATAACTGCCTATAAGAAAACTGATATAAATCTCATGAAGAAACCTCAAAGAAACTGCCGACGCTTGTGGTTGATCCTGGGTATTTACACTCTCTGAAGAGGAAGCAATCTGCCTTTGTGTTGAAGACAGAAGACTGCCTTTGATTCCATTGATCCGTGGCCTTTCATAATTATACTCCTGATAGCTGTTATGTCTGACAGAAAATACAATGAGCTCTCCTCCACAACATCAGACGATGTTCACGCTTGAATCTGTCTCTTCATACAGAAGCCGGTTTTGCAGAGCCAGTGTAGATCAGGCAGGAAGATCTTTAGACGTTCCCCGACCAGCTAAACACAAACAAACCGAACAGTCGCTCTGTACAGTTTTTTGTTAAAATTTTTGGAAAGGTCTGGGGAAAACTTGAATAATCAGGACACTTCTGTGATCAAAAGGATGACAGGAAAAAGTCTGAGAGAGCCTTGCGTTTGAACGGCCCCTCAGAGCGAGGGAAATTGTCTGGGATGCTTATGAGATGACCTACATGTCCAGCGCCTCACGGCCCATGAGAAAGACAGTGAGATGGGATGAAAGAAGAAGAGAGAAAAAGAAAAGTTTATAGGGAATGAAGTGATTCCCCAAGCCTCCGAAAAGTAAATTTGGACTATGAATTTGTTCAGCACTGTGAAACTTTCCCCGGATTTACTCCGCCCCTTTAAAGTACCGCTTCACTGCTAATTACTCAACCAGAGCCTAATTTAGTATCACTTGTATTCTCAGGGGGTTAAAGACCTATTATTGATGAGATTATGGTCTTCTTTCATAACTGCCAAAATATATAGATAACAAACCTGCAATGTGAGTTTCCCAGGAGCTTTAGGGTGCACCAGAGGAGGTGGGTATATTCAATATGCGCTCATAGATCCGTCTCCAGGCTTTGATCTTTCTAACTGTCTGTCTGTCTGTCTTTTTTCTCCGTTTTCTGAAGCCCAAGAGCTCCGGCTAATTAAATCTAATAACATTCCTGTATTCCAACCGGAATGCCCGGAATAATGTCGTTTTTGACTGCAGAAGTCCGGACTTGAAGTCATTTTGAGTTTTTTCCCTTTGCTTTACAACAAAATCATTTATTATTAATCTCCTTTGTTAAAATATCAACCTGAATATCAGTTAATAATAAAATGTACAAAAACCCTCCGTGTCAGTAACAGTAATAGTGATGCTGCTTTATAAGCATCAAAACACTGAACCTATTGTAATTGTTTTTCATTTCAGTTCAATGAAAAACATTACAACATTTCCAATTTTAAAGAAATCAGTCAAATGAATCCAGCAACCAGCTTTTGCACCCACAGGAATCAGCATTATTTGTCTTCCTGTGAATTGTGTCAGTGATGTCGTGTTTTGTCTTCTGCTCTCATTAGCAGCTCATGTTTTGTCTGATGTTGGTTGTTTCTCAGGTCCAGTGGGACGAGTGAGACACTCTTTCTGTGAGTGTTGTATTACTCCACAGCTGTTCTTTACCTGTTAACAAACTCTGGGATGAGGATCCGGTGAGAGTAGCCCTGCCGCCGGATGTTGACGGTCTCCAGGATACCAGTGTAACGCAGCTGAACCATCACACACTCTTTACTGAAGCGCAGGGCCTGCCGGTCATCGTTTGGTTTGATACAGCGGACAAAATGAGGTGTTCCCACCACCATCTTAGACAGCAGGTCCATGAGAGAGTACTGAAGCAGCACACACACACACACACTGACTCAGATTTTCATGACTAGTGATTGATCAAAGTGGGTTGTTTGAATGCTAATGCTGATAATGCTGAAGACAGCAGGGTGGGAGATTGCTGATATAATGCTGATATATAAAAACACTGTTACTCCAGTGAATATAACTAATGGTGAGTTTATTTTTATGGGTTTGGTATCATCTCAGACAGTTTCCACTCTGTTTCGAAGGACTAGGCGTTTATAACCACTGTCAGAAAATACAAGCAGTGTAAAATTAAACTATATATGTGCTTGTAACCACAGCCCATAATAACGTGTAAAAAATAAAGACAACAAACTGAATAATTTTAAAACCAAACAAAAAATGTGTTATTATCCATTGACAAGGTCTGTAGATTTTAAAACCAACATAAACAACAACTTTTGGTAATTGGCCAAAAGATGACAAAAATCAGCTGATTAAATAATCTGGCTGTTATACACTGTATCTGTTTATCTATAATATAAGCCTCTATTATAATATAAGATGTTTTTAATCTTTGTTAATTACAATGACGTTATATTTAAGTCCATCTGCTGTGTACATTTGTGTTCAGTGAAGATTGTGTGAAGTGCTCAAAACTCACTCTGAAATAAGACGCCACAGTCTGTCTTCGCATGTTAGTGGTTTCCTCTGGATGACGCATCATTTCCATGGTGTCCACCTAAACACACACACACACACACACACACATACACCAGCAAACATCTCATTCTATTAATTCACCAAACTTCCTGTTCAAGTTTAACATTGTAACACACCTAAAGTCTCATCAATTAGATTATTATGAACAATAAACAGAGAGATATTTTGTTAGAACAGAATGACAGAGCCACTGACATTAGTCAGGTTTATTACCCTAAATATCACCACATTTAATTTGAAAATGAGGCTGCAGGCTGCACAATAACATATTTTCAATATTATATTTTTAATATTATACTATATAAAAAGTTCAACATTATAATCAGACTGTGTCTATCCATCATTTTTAATTTGCATCAAATGAAATGGGGTGTCATTAACTGTGATTAATGTCCAAAACATCTAAATTAAAATCCCATCTAACACTGTATAGTTGAAATGTAAACAAAATTATTTATCACACAGAGTAAATTCTTTGCACTTCTAGACACTGAGATGAGTTTAATGAGAATGATCAAGTGCTATTTCTATAAAGGCACAAAACAAATGCTTTCAAATATCACACTGAAAGTAAAGATCCGTGAGCATGATGGTTATAGAGCGTCTAACACTGCAGACGTGCTTTTATAATGAACTTCATGCTTTCAACTGAGTCTTAACAAGGACAAGATACAGTGTGTAAAACAGCCATCCTTACAACTGATCTCATGAATATATCAAGATAATCAATTATTTACAGTCAGTCTATACCAGCAAAGTGTGTCTTAATATTCTATTTCATCTGAGTGTGCAGAGACAGGTGTGTGTGTGATCTTTATGAAAGACATCTGTGTATCTAAAGGGCTGGACACACACACACCAGCAACACAATCGAAGAAAGTGTTTTAATAAGACATCTGTCCCACTTCAGCTTACAGGCAGAACTTTGTACAGTGTCTCATCTGTGGCCGTTGCAGTTTAAAACTGTCTGCAATATTAACCTGAACCAATTAACTGGGTTCTGTGCACCAGTGTCTAATTCTGTCTCCGATATAACAGTTAATCTTCAGGACTGTTTTAATCATACATACAGAACAGACAAAATATCAAAAATCATTATAGTTATTCAATAATTACTGAGGTTTCCATTATAAAAAAAAGAAAATTCAGCACTTTAGCTGGACATTATGTGAGTGTGAAGCAGAACACGAGAACTTTTGAAATAGTTCGATTTACAACTCCAGTGCAAACACAGTCATGACCTGATTAACATACAGCACATTAAAAGCTATTCAATGATGATTGGCAGTGTGAACTGCCTGTGCATGAAGGCTGGCCAATCATAACAGCAGTCATTTACATATACACATCCTAAAGGTACAGCAGTAAAAAACACAACATGTTCACAGAGAGGGTGTGAAACTAAATTATGTCTGCTTTTGGTGCAAGAAGCTTTGAATAACATTATAAGTGGACTTAAGTGGGAAAGAATACAACTTCTGCATAATACGGCCCTATTACAACTGGGTTGATTATTTAAAAAAGCAAAAGGGGTTTGTAGGTTTGAGAGGCTGGTTGGAAGTGTAGTTTGTTTGAGGTTGTAGACTACAGAAATAAATAAGTGCAGGAGAAACTAAAGCAGTGAAAGTCACATCAGAAAACATGATGGATATGAGTGTGGACAAGGATTGGGTGAAATTCAGAATTAGGTTCTGTCATGGGTCAATTCATGGGTATGAAATTGAATTAAAATCACACCTCACAGGAAGTTGAATTAAAATTCTACAAATACAACAGATATTCTGGGATAGTAAGTGTTCATACACTCATTTTAGCACAAGCAGTATTAGCCCATAAAATAATAAAACATATAATAAAAAAATAAATACATAAATACATAATCAATACAATTAAATTAAAATACAACAATGACAAATAATCAGTTTTGTCTTCACAAACTCCTGTTTTCTTGTTTCTAGTGTTTCTTAGTCTATATATGTCTGCAGTCATACTAATTTATTATTAATTTAGAATTTAATTTCAAATTTCAATTCTGCATCCTGTTTTCTCCCTCAATTCAAATTATATTTAAAATAAAAAATGTAATAAAAATGTGAAATTCATTTTAAATTCAATTCTGAATGGCACATAATCCTGGTATAGATGTGTAGAGATTGAAGACACTTACCTTTAACAGGTATTTAGGAGACTGAGAGGAAAGAATAAAAGTACAGATAAAGAATAACAGAACAGTGAAGAAAAACTGAAACACATTCTCACACACACACAAGGTAAGAACAAAACACAATTACATCACCAGCCTCAAATCAGTTCTAGCACTCAGAAATCATTCTCATCTCATTCTACTCTGTCTGTCTGTTTATTGTATCATGTATCTGTAGTACTAAAGCATCTGTGGGGTTAAAATGCCCTAAACATGTTTATCTAGTGAAACATA
Source organism: Ambastaia sidthimunki (assembly GCA_036877625.1). Classification (NCBI taxonomy): domain Eukaryota; kingdom Metazoa; phylum Chordata; class Actinopteri; order Cypriniformes; family Botiidae; genus Ambastaia; species Ambastaia sidthimunki. Next base: position 769 of record JAZGTK010018937.1, on the reverse strand, counting down.
CAAAACCTTCTGACACTTTTTAGGCAGCTAATTTTACTACACTGGCAAGTTAAAAAGTCTTATAGATAACAGCTATTGTTCTAAACACTGAACACTGAAAATGGGAAGAATATTTTTATATTAAGTGTGATTTGAATTTGAGTAGCATTTGAAGTAACTAAAGTGTTCAGGCTGAGCTTGCAAACCTTATTTCGTCCACTGTTTAGCTGTGGAGGCAGAGATCTGGATGCTGCTGTCACTCTAGCTCTGGATGTGGCCAAGTTACCTGTTAAAACACACACGAATCAGTCCATTATAGGGGAAAGCATCAATACACTGCAGCCCTTACATTACACAGGTAAATCCAACACTGAGTGAGAACACTGACTCACACAGTGAGTTTCTGTTCTGTCAGCAGTGTCTGCAACAAGCATCAACAACATGTTCTGTCAAGAATACGTCTTGACAACACGAGGATCTGTTATTAGTTTTACACTCTTCAGCTGTGCAGCGTGTAGAGAGAGAAATGAGAGATCTCATCCACATAATGGAGGTGTTTACAGAGACAAAGCGACTCAGCTGGTCACATGATCTTAACATGACCATCAGCAGGATCACGTTTCTGTGGAACCAATCTGAAGAATAAAAAACACCATTTATTTATTTATGCTTCTTTAACAGACAGACAGTTTGTTTAATGCACTTGTAAAGTTTGTTTTCTTACAAGTGTGATTTGTGCAGTGCTGATTGGCAGCATGTATACATCAAGCTGTAATGGCCATTTTACAAT
>JAZGTK010018936.1:0-11616 GCA_036877625.1 Ambastaia sidthimunki | reverse complement strand
ATACATGAGCGGCATGAGCATACATACACATATACATGAGCGGCATGAGCATACGTACACATATACATGAGCGGCATGAGCATACATACACATATACATGAGCAGCATAAAACAATAGAACATTATTTCAAGCAGCTTTAAGAGTGGTTATTGCACATTATTTTTAGCAGCATTAAGAGATGTTATTGCGGTTGGGTAAAAACTGTGTTTGAGTCTAAGATAAACATTTACACAAAGGCACCATTTTATGAGTAACCAGTAAAATGAGGCACCATATTATACACCAGTCTTGGTCCCAGCACAACAGATGTTGTGCTTGGTAGGTACATGAAACACCAGTTGGGGGGAAATCAGGCCTGTTCTTGACCTTAGTTTCTTCTTTGCAGTGTCTTTTGAGCTGGAGATACCCAACGGCGTATCCTCGAGTTTGTCGGCATCTTCAGCTTCAATCTGCTTAGGTCCAATCAGTCTCTCTAATTTAATCCGTCTTTTATCTATAAACTGCCTGTAGCACGTAGGGTGAAAGGCAGCGTCTTCAGGAATATTTTGAAACTCAATATTACGACAATGTTTATATATGTCTGCCAATGCTCGACTCTCACCCTGCAATCCAAGCCACTTTGTGTTGGCGTCCCTGTAAGTAGTCCATCGCGTAAGTGTAAAATCCTGTTCCTGTTCGTGTTTCACGGATGTTAAATGCATGTAGCACTGTTTATGTACACTTTTACTCAGTTTTGAAGAACTTTCAGGAGTATTTTCCTTATCGTCGCTGCTACTCTCCGAGTCCTTGTAGGCCGCCATAGTGGATTTGTTTACTAAATGCGGCCACCGCATTGGTCAAAAACGATCATGTGTCGGCCGTTTTACTACTTTCTTATTACACTCAAAGCGAACTAGTCCTCTATTAAAACATTGATTATAAAAAAACTGCGGGATTACAAAAGGATAACTTTTACTTTCAAACTCAGTACGAACGTGTTTATTTTATGAAGTAAACAGTACATAGATGACAGAGGTCGGAACGAGATTCATTTTCTAAACACATTTTCTAGGTTCACCATATGGCCTATGGCGTTTATCGCGTTTTGGGAAAAAGGGAAGAAACAGTGCAGGAAAACACGCCGATTATCATGTTTTGTTAAAAATTGATGACAGAACTTATGTTATTTGATGGTATCTCGATTTTTTTAAAATTGGAACCAAACTCTTCATATGTACGGTATATGTCAGATACTAGACTTGAATGCAAGTCTCTGGGGTGGAAGTCTAATTCTCAAGTCACTGGAGGATGGTGGAACCAATAACAGATATACTCAAGAGAGTTTGAGGGAATGGGTTTTAATAAAAACTAGGACAACAATAATCCTCAAATGGAACACAAGGGCAACGAGACATTCTCACTAACAGTAAATAGCCCAAAATGACAGTGAACAAAAACACTCCATAGACCATATTCTTCAGAGGCAGAAAACCCACAAAAAATTAACATAGAAATGTCCAAAAGCTTAAGACAACCCAAGGTCTTAACTAGAGAAGACTTAGTCAGGCTGACTTCAGAACAAACTAAACACCAAACAAATAAACCAAGATAAGCCACTTAAATACACACAGCTAAATAAGACACATGAACACAACAACACTAATTATAAGTTGGGTATGTTTAAAAAGAGAGCGAAATGAGGACCTCTAGAGGTCAAAACACCACATTTTTAAGGTTTAGGTCTGCAGTATCTCTCACAGGTAAAATTCATCCATTTTCGTATTTATATATGCCCCATGCGTATTTATTCGTATGCCCCAGGCTACTGAGAGCAAGATTCCTCCAGAGGCTGACTGGGTAGAGAAACTAATTTCTCAACTCATTAATGAAACGTGGGTAACATGGCAAGTCCTTTTTGTCTAGACTTTCTCATCAGCTGCATCAGGATAACATTACAGCGCTCAGACTGAGGGAAAAATGTATTCAATTTACTTGGCTCAAATGAGGAAAACAAATCAAGTTGCTTTTTGTTTTAAGTACCCCCAGAAGAAAAACACAAATGATACAAAGTGAACTCTGACTCTACAAGATTTAAGTAACTAACAAAATTGATATTCACCATTGACAGATCCAAACACCCAATGTTCAAGTGCAGTTCACTAGGACTAGGTCTTACTACAGTAGACCCTCTTCTTTAGAGAACTGATTTAGTCCATTAGTCAGAGATAGTCAGGAGTTAACACTTAAACTCATCCATGAGGCAGATTTAGGGATGGAAGGGAGGAACAGCAAGCAAAAGATAAAGTGGTTAAGGAATAAAATGAGCATAATTTATTGAATTATCTTAGGTACCTTCTCAATGCTCAATATGACTTCGTCTGATCAGCACAAGTTCAATCAGTGTTATTATACCAGAGACAGTAGAAAATTACTGCTTCACAACCCTGTCCCATGATGCTATTGAAAAACACAAACCAAATAATGCAGTATACATAACTAAACAATCCATTTTTAGTTAAAAAATCAATTAATCCATAATTAATTAACACTATTCTGCCTGACCTCATTGGCTCTCATTCTCACATCAGTTCATATAAGCATATGATTTGTTACATATACTCTATTTAAAATAAAGACAAACTAACAGGTGAACATAAGACGTGTTCATGGGATGTCAAGATCAGACTTGAGAACAGAGACATTCTGTTCACCAGACCAATATAACAACAGGAAATATACCAATGACACCATACGGGAAGGAAGTCGCTGCCCTACTCTTTTAATCTCACCCACTGCATCCATCCTCTGTCATGCTTTTGGGCGCTTCCTGTGCTAACCGAATAGAGACAGACATATTTGTACTCCAAAACAAAACCAACAAAAAAAGAATGATATTTTGACATAGGGGAGGTGGAAATAGAGTCTGGTGTCAGAAATACAGAAAATTCATACATAATTTATGGTTCAATAATATTAGTAACTTAATTTAACTTGACCATTTTCCACCACCTCTCATACCCCAAGAATTGGTCATGACTCATGCTAATGGGCACCTTTTAGGTGTAGGTATATTATGTGTAGATCTATCAATTGCTAATTTCCTTATTATTATTATAATTATTATTATTATTAGCCATTATATCATTTATTCATGATGAAAATAAAAAAAAGTGTATAGGTACATGCTTTGTTATTATTTTTAATTATTACAACAGCACTGCCCTATTAAGATCATAGAGTGATCTTTGAAAGTGAAAGTGACTTTCTCAAAGTTCATCATTAGTATGGCAACATAAAGTACCCGACTGGTATTATGGATACAGCTGGCAGCCTCTATGGTTATGGTCCAGCCCTGCTGTATAACCATCAGACTGTCAGACTTCCCACAATATCTGCAGTCTAATGTAATGCAGTGATGATGTCATCCTCACCACATCTCCTCTCCTGCTCTCCTTCTCTCTGCTGGAACTGGAACTGTACTCCGTAGACTTTCGCCCACCAGTGTGTGTTTTGCGTTAGTATGTGTGTGTGTGGTTGCTTTTGTTTGTGGGTTACTTCAGGACAACAATGAACGTCAATGTCCAGCAGTTAACGCACCCCACCTCTCTTCTTTCAGAACACAAGCAGCCAGACATTACAGAACCTCTGAGGATGTGCATCTGTGTGTATTCAGTTGTACGTATGTTTTTAACTGAAACTACATACAAAAAATGCTAAACAGATTCACAGCTAACCTGTTATTACATCTACTCATTACATTTACTCACAAAACGTGGCGAATAAAGCTTATTCTGAAAACCAAAATTACATTTTTACTTTTGTACTACATTTACTCCAAACTGTGTAAATTCTGTAATAGCATCTTAAAAATGAGAACCATGGTATACATGTAAAAAGGTCTTTTAGAAAGCTTACAAGATTTCTTCATGAGCTCACATGTCAACATAATCCTGAGAAAGGAGGTAAACGGATGTGTATTGCTGTCCATAATGTAAGGCTTGAGCTTGAGACTCTAAGAACCCCCATTGGTTTACTGTAAATTTAGTCAGAATTTTTTTTTTCCTCACTCTTTTTCCCTCACTCTTAACTCTGACATATGTCACTATGTCACATGACCTTGACCTGTCTATAAACATGCGATTTCACGTGTTCAGACTCTTATACAGTCACTGAATTTATGTATTTATATACAAAAAAGTTTTCAGGTAAGAGAGAAACTTCTACAAAGATCGAAAGAACACATGTAGATTATTCAGTGTAGCTGCAACAATCCAAGCTGTGAATGTGGGCACACTGTGTGAAATATCTCTTTCCATTCATGGGTAACATTCTTCATTAACATGCTTAAATAGGCTGCATAATATTATAAGATATTTCATGCTGGCGTGCCTCCCCTTTTCCTCTCATGTTTAATTTGTTCCACTCTGTGTCTAGCTTTAAATGCCCCAGGAGAGCATCAAGTGGGAATATAATGGGAATGTAAAGACCCTGTGTTAAAAGTTATCAGAACTCAGCACAAAATATGCTTTGGCTCTAGTTCTTTTGTTATTAGTGGAAGTTGTATTAGTTGGTTGTATTAGTATTAGTGACACGCTTATATATTTGATTTGGAATCAATTTAAGCTTGTTGTGGGTTTTAAGTGGCTGATATGATTTTATCACTCTAGACACCTCCTTTAAATCAATTAGATTCTTCTATTACTTGTTGACAGTGGAGGTTATATACTGTTTGATAAAGGAAGTGTATGTTGTTGTGGGAGCTGATGACTGGCTCACCACCATATTTTGTTCTTTTGACATCAGTGTTGTAATGACTGAGAGTTCTTTTGATACACTTTAGAAATTAGTCCGCATCCAATGTTTGAGCTGGTGTAAAGTTGAAATACTCCATGCATTCCCTCCACCACCAAAATCTGTTCTCTTTTACAAATGTCTTTACTCTCATCTACAATTAAAACAATAATAATCTGCAACCCTTGGTTCATCTTTTACAATATCAGTCATAATAGTGATGATCTCATTTTGCACTTTGTGGTGAGTATATTTTGTATCTGATGGATTATCTTTTTAGCAGCAGTTTGATCAAACATGTTGACGACATTGAGAAGTTCGACAAAGTTGTCTCTGTTCGCCAACTGTTCATCTTTTCTGTGGCCACACTGAGCTATGCCCTGACATGATGTGTAGCGCAAACTTTCTACCACAGCCTTTATATAGTGCAGAGTTTCTTTGACCACTTTAGAATGTCCCTTATCAAGGATATTCAGTATTTTTGGACCATCACACATCCTCTGTTTAAATTCACACAAGCTTCCTGTTACACAGGAGGCTCCCGCGCCTCCTCCAATCCAACAGAGGGAGCCATCCCCTGGATAATAGTCATGCTAACAACTACATTTCCCAGAGGGCCACAGTCCTGGGACTGATTATCCAACACCTGCAACTCATTATCTCTCCCATATAAACCCCAGTTCGCCGAACACTCACAGTGCGAAGTCTTGATTTGCCCTGGCTATCAGTTCTGAACTGTTGCTATTTCCTGTGGTTGATCTTGAACTGTTTATCGATTATTCTGATTGTTTGTTGCCTGCCCTTACCTTTGCCTGTTGTTATTGTGTTTTCAATAAATGCTGCATATGGATCCTGCTGTCTTTAACTCCTCGTTACACCTCCATGGAAAACTTGTGTGCAGCATTAGCATTATGTGCCTTATTGATCACACAGGATTCCTCTGGTTTGAACTGTTTTCAAACTCGGGCTGAGGTATATTCCCATGTTCAGCAGGAGAAGAAACTGAATTAGAACTACGAGGTTGCTTATTTGGCACAAGGAACCGCTCTCTTGCAAAATGTTTTAAAAAATGGTAAGAAATTATTACTGGGTGATGGGAATGGAGAAAATAACCCACAATGAAATAAATGAAAACTAAGTAAAATAAAATCTAATTAATAAAATCTAAGTAAAACTGTAACTCCCACTTAAGTAAATATGACTGATGGTTAACTAATGAAATTTGCTAATGATAATGTAACAACTACCATAGATCATTTTAAAGTTTCATGTTTAAAATTATGTCCCTCTTAACATTTTTTAAAAAAACAGCTAGTCAGCAGTTAATCAGGTTTAGCTAAGGTTAAAACACAATTAATCAGGGAAAGAATCAGGCGTTACGCTGATTTATACCTAATGTAAACCGGTCACCATTTTGAAGACAGGCCTTTTAATCTCACTTTTTCTCATTTTCAGAACAGAGGTCAAGGTGTCCTGCTAATCAATATGACCTCACATGTATGACATCATTGCTAATGCCTCCAGCATGGACCACCAATTTATCATCCCTACACAGTTTCCCGGTTCCCTCCTGCTCAACTCACCTCTGTGAAATTACAATTATACTGTGTGGTTTTTCAAGAGACATGCATCTTCACACCAGAAACACATTTGTTTCCACATCTGCATTGTGGATACTTACATAGTCGTGAAAAGCTTTGGCTTCACTTGAGGGCTCACATGTTTCTCTCCTCTCAGGAGTAGTACAGTAGAGATCCCAGAAAACACTGCAAAAAAGTGAAATACAATATTTTTTTATAAATAAATATTATATTAATGTCTTCACATCTCTTTTTGACCTTGTTGAGCTGTCTGATATATATCTTTGCTATGAATTTAGGATTCTTTCACAACTTTTGGGGTAAAATAACAGTTGGTGGTTCAACTACTGCTGGGGTACTTCCAGTGAAATTAAAGTAATGTAGTAGTTATATCAGATAAGTTAAACTAATTAGTTTTCTTAATTAATGTTATGAATATACAATCAGAGTTAACACACTTTTGCATATTAAAGCCGAGTTTTAAAGTTTCTTACCACCACCATGAGTGCAGGAATCCAGGTGGCTCTCCTAACATTATGTTCTTCTCCCATCTGATCTGCCAAGTCAACAGAGAACAAAGGATAAGTTCAAAGACTAAAGAACAAAATCGACCTGTGTTCCCTTTGTAAATTCAATGTAATTAAGAGCAAAAGTTCTTCCATGGAGAGATATGATTAAAGCCAAAATGCTGGCCAAAATAGACCTAAGAGATAAAACTACAACTTGGAACAGTTTGAAACCTCCACGTTAACAGATCTATCCCTAAACTTAGTAAGTTTCCCTGCTGTTGACTGCCTAAAATGTTGATTTTGTATGAATTCTTTCATTGAGCAGTGCATACCAGGATTGCCTTCTCAGTGAAAGATACATGGATAAATTGAATTTGACCAAAATGAGGTATCTTAAAGGGAAGCATCATTTTGCTAAAAGGAACTTTTGCTGAATTTCTTTTGAAAGGGAACTAAAGTCAGTAGTGCACATAAGGATGTCTTAAAACATTGTCATACTACAGTAGGTAGCTTCGGAACAAAGCTTATGACTTCATCAACAGAAAATTAGATTAACCAATTATCAGTCCCAAAAATGTCCATTTCGACACTCTTCTCATCTCAAAAACCTCAAAAGTTTAATTATTGGTTAAACTGCCAATGTAATATGGCAATGGCGGATTTATAGACATGGCCATGTCTAACATTATCTACAATCATTTTAGTGAGAACTGTGGCTATTTTTGGTACAAGCGTGATAAGCGTAAACTGGTTGCATGAGCAGTGTGGCATGAGCAGAGTCCCTGAGGAAGCTGGGCACAATGGAAGTTTGTGGGGGAGAGGCTTAGTCACAAGGGTTGAGTCACAGCAGTGTCTGGCTTGCTGATGTTTATGTCTGAGTTGTGGGCCAACCTTGTGTTTATTTCCTGTGTGATTCTGTCAGTGTCATTCTCTCTTTCCTTTTTTTCCCTTTGTTCTGCTGCCAAATGTACTTATCTAATTTTATTTCCCTGGCATTCACAAAAAATTACTTGACACTGAGCTACAACACTTACTATCTGCATTTACTTTTACTGTTCAATTGTATTTTGTATTCGTACCGGCAGTAAGTTCTCATCAAAGCTCTCATGGGCATCAATATCTCTCTCAAAAATGCAACCGAGAGGACCACAAACCATTAACACCTAATGTCTCTCTTACCCTTCAAATTCCTTTTTGTATGATACATATGTTTGTCCAACTTTGTAGAGCAGGTAATCTAATAAACTAGCCCTGTGTTTACTCTGGGCACTACACAGTGTGAACTGGAAGAGAAATAACTTTAAACATCACTTAAAATCACCTTGACAACAGCTGGTTGAAAGAAATTGAAAATAGCTGTAAGGAGCGAAGTTAGTTCTAAGAAAAGGTCTAGAGGGTCCTCATTTGGCATCTTGTTATCTAATGCAATAAAAAATTATATCTTTTTTAGGTGTAACTGTGTCTGAATACCTCTTGGGGTAACTGTGTTACTAACCAAAACTGCTTGCTGAAGTTAAGCTGTGTGCTTTTTGAACAGGTTTAAAACAAGTGAACACTTATTCCTATAAGAATCTGTGTAAATAAGCTTACAACCCCCCACTGTGACAGTGCTATTAAACATAAACGTGCTGTTGAACATCCAGGCACCATTTCAAATGGAACGATTTTTTTCCTGCAGAAACTATAAAGACTGTCAACAGGTCCTCCACCAGACTAATCATAAAGAAAAGGGTTTAAGGCTTTTGAAATTTAAATTGGAATTCCTGCATAATAGAATATTTTATGCACTTTCAAAAAAAAGCCTGGAGGTTCTAGACTAATGTGACAATCTGAGGATCAACAATTGACCTAAATGTATATTTAATTTTACATGTAGGTGTATATAAAGAAATAAATTCACCTACCTCTGACAGGAAGGTCTGTGCTGATTTTTGAGCCCCCACATGTAGCAGATACTCATACACATAGAGAGCTAACCTATAGAAAGGGAAAGACATGAAAGAGAGAGAATTAAACTTTTGTGCTCTAGTTAATATTTCTGCACCATTACTATGAACATACACAAACACATATATACATAGCTGACATAGCTTACTTTACCAATTGTAAAATGAGCTACATTTTTTATTTTCCCGCCAGGTTGAGGTATAGTGGGTGGTTGCCAGGGTATTGCTATATGATTGCTATGAATGGTTGCTAGGTGCTTATGTGGCCCATATCAAAGTCTCCACCCCTCTTGAAGCAGTGGGTTATGGCCAGTGTATTTTGACATACTGAGCTGTTGGATTGAGTCTGGCTTGGATCACTCTCTCTCTCTTTTATGTCTCAGGGTCCGTATTTTAAATGTAGATCTATGAGATATTACACAATTCTTATAAAAACACTTATAAAACAATTACACAATTCCCCTTAACAACCATGTGTTATAATTACAGCGATTTTGCTTTGTCAAACACCACTAACTACACAACCATGATCTACACAATCATAAAAATCTTTAAAAGAATATTTCTCAGTTGTGCTGTAGGCTGAATGAATTATTTTTAATGAATAATTTGCTAGCAGGAAATTATAGACCATTAGCAAAACATTCAATTAACACACACATAAACATAAATCATTTACTTTGACAACTTTATCAGCATACAAGCATACAGCAACTGTGCAATAAAATTACAGAGGTCACCTCATAGTTTACTACATACATACAGAAAGATCAGGGAGAAAGAGACAGAAACGACCAGCTAAAGAGTCAACGTGAAAGATAAAATAAGAAGAGATACTGATGACAGAAGCTGAACAGAGCAGTATGAGATGAGCACAGTCTTAGAGTGCATTGTTAACGTCATGCTGTGTCTTTGCCCATCACCACAGCTTTCCTCTTAATTCTCTTAATGAACCAAAAGCATTTGCTAATATAAACTCATTAGATGCAAACAGACTCGTATCCCAACAGTAAGTGTCTCTGAGGCAGAGAAACACACAAGAGTGAGGCGTAATAAAGTATAAGGGTGATACTGTATGTGTATCTGGGACAAACTGTGAAATGGGTTTGTGTTTGACACATTAGGTGCTGTGAAAGAGAGTGGATGAAGACACAGAAACAAATATAGAGAAGGGTGGAAGAGAAAATGAGATCTTATAAATGATTAATGATAAATGCTGGAAAGGAGAAAGAAGAATGACATGAGGGCAACAGGACAAAAAAATAATTGCAAGCACAATTGCAAATAGCTGACAGATGATAAGTATTATTTTTATTTAAAAACAATCCTGACTCTATACAAATACAAATCCTCTATCTGTCTGTCTGTCTGCTGTCTGTTCGTCCGTCCGTCCGTCCGTCCGTCCATCTGTCAAAGCTATGAGAGATGAATCAGGATTCAGCATTTCAGAGAGCCAAGTAATAATGAATATTAGCTGCAACCCAATAAGTTATCCAGTTTATAGATATGCTTTGTACATACATATCTGTATATGGTTTAAAAATGTCCATGTTTCAAGACTTTAGAGAAGGGAAGGCCAGGGAAGTCTCCACAGCAAGGCTGAATCAGGTTAATCAGTGAAAACTTGGACAAGAGTGTTTTTGTAGTCAAGGGTCTAGATGCAGATAAATGTGGGCTGGGGCTGTTAGGCTGTAAACCTGAATGGAGTTAAGAACATCAGGCTGGTCCTCAGGGGAAGGTACAGTATGATTAAAGGCAGGATAGATTGTGTGATGGGAAATGCAGGTGTGAGAAACTTTGAGGGTAAACAAGGGCATTGGGGTTGAGATTGGGGAAGACTTTGTAAAGAGCAGGTGTACCTTTTCCAGTCCAAAACTGTAACAGAACGTATTATAAAGTAGTTTTTTGTTTTTAAGACCTATATTTAGGTTTGCATACTTCTAAACATTGACAAATATTAGCAGTTAGATTTTAGATTAAATTTTTAGACACATTTTATGTGCTTGGCTTTTCTGACCAAAATAAAAAGAAACTGCTGATACTTTTTCATTTGATCAATGCAGGTAAAATGGAGCTATAATGAAAAAGAAAACTGGCATCTAGGTAAGTCAAAGGAATGAAGTTCATATCTTGTGTGGACAGGACACTGCTACATTCCTCAGCCTAGGTCTGGCTGAAGTAGGCTTAAGTTTTTTTCTAGGTTATGGATATGCTTTTTTTAATGAATGAATGCCTCAAAGATAACAGGATATTGTTACAGAAAAAACAGTTAAAAAAAACAGAAAAAGCATTAAAAGGGTAAAACTACATTAACACCTGGAATAAAAATGGGGTTTTGTCTAGCGCATGCTACACAGCAGCTACAAAAACAATGTCTCTTGCAGTGACAACAGGAAATGCCAGTTTATTGTGCAGATGAACGAGGAGAGAAAATATCTGAAAAGAACCTACAGCTCACAAGCTTACCAGAAACTATTGTTAAATGGAGAAACAGCTTTGTTAAATTTCAAGAAATAGCACACAAAATAGCAAACTATAAAAAGACTGTATGTGTGTGTAAGGGCCAAATTTATTTTCACAAAAATAGTGGCACTAACACAGCCATTCAAATATATGTGTGTGTGTGTGTGTGTAAATGACAATATTGTAAGGAAAGAGAGATGGCAGCTGTGTAACAGACAGTTTTAAAAAAAACAGATTTCCAAGCCAGTTTCTAAGCCGTGCCGTCATGCTTGCTTAACCTTGCAGTAGGGCCGGTGTGACACTCCTTGCATATCAATGATGGAAAGAAATATTGAAGGCCAACCACT
>JAZGTK010018935.1:0-11616 GCA_036877625.1 Ambastaia sidthimunki | reverse complement strand
TGGGTTACACAAAAACACATCTACATACTACATGAAGATAATCAAATTCATTCATTAATTAAACATCACAGAAGTACTAGTACATGAAATTAAACCTGAATTAACCAATAAAATGCACAGGGTTGTTTAATGACTGAGGTTACCCAGAACTAATCAGGCAGCACCTCTGAAGCTCTGTGTATTTCCTCAGAAAAGCTGTCAAATGGGAGCTTGTTACCAGGTAGAGCCACTAAAATCAGAACACCCTGTCTACATAACCAGCCTGTGGAGAAGCAGCCGCCTCTGGGAGCTGCATGCTGGGGGAGAATTTGGGAGGGGGAATGTTAAGCTGACAGTTTTGGGTCAGGATTTAAAATATTTGTCATTTTTAATCAGGGCCTTTGATGCATCACATTGTGCAAGAAAGACCAGCCACCCAGGCGTGAACATGGAATACTCTTAGACATTTGTTTCCATACAGTATTGCTCAAATCATTGTAGCATTGCCATTTCTTTAAATAAAAGCTGACAAGCGAACAAATAACATTTCTATAACAATTCATAAACGGCGCTTTTGTTTCAAATAAACACATGCAACTAACAGAACAGCCGTTCCAACATTCTTGTTAAAGTTTGTGTAGCTCTGTGGTGCACTTTGAACCTGTTGTGCACCTTGACTCTCAGTGAAAGAGATTTGAGAGAATGAGCCTTAGACATGCTGATGGCACAGCATTCAGGAATGTGTCCCAGGTAGTTGTTTACAACCTTCTACCATCTTGGCTTCCTGGCGGCAGGCAAACCTGTTGCACCACACACAGGTGGAAAATATGCAGTCTGTTCGCTATCATCTTTCCATTTGTGTGCACGCGCTAACAATCAGAAAACCCAAAAGAATAAAAGGAAAACACCCTTTGCACCAATGCTTTGAGATTATATTTTGTATCCCTGGAATCTGGACAAACCAAACCCTGAGCCAGTGAAGCCTGAAAATTAATTATAATCTTAAGCATTCCTGCACAGATTTGGTATTAAAGTCCAAAGGGACTTAACTGGTAAGAGCTGCCATCGATAATAGTGAAACAATACAGTATTTAAACATGGTGAAAATGATTCAATCTAGGCAAATCTGATGACAAAAGATTGTTTCTTTGCATAGTTTCCAAAACCTGGGCATGTTAGATGACGTGTGCATACGATTTCTGCGGTGAGCTGCATCAAAAAAGACTAAAAAGCAATAAGAAACTAGTCTAAATAAAATAACTTAAATAAGATAATTGAAATCACAGATATAAACATGAGTAATACGCTTAATATGCATCTGTACACTGAGTAAGCGCTTATGCATTCCCAGACGGCACAATACTCATCACGTACCTATCCCTTGGGTCAATCCAGCTGGTGGTTTGATTTATGTGGTCTATATAATAGACTTTCCCGTCAAAATCCCGGGACTCTTCCCAACCCTCTGGCAATGGTAACTCCTTCCTTGGCATGACCAACTAGTCTCCATGTAACTTTCTCTGTAAGTCTTCTAGATTTATTTGAAAGCAAACCATGTGTTGCTTTGGGTGAAGTAGTCCAAACCTAAATGGATGAGGGTGCGATGCTGTTCTGTGCTCATCATAAGTGACTCTTCGTTTTCTGTGCATTATCGGTCATTATCTCACAAAATTAATCAATCAATCATTTATTCAACGGTGCTTGACAGTTGGTTAACTTAAGCGAAATGTCAAAAACTTCCAAAGCAAATCGTACGTAGTAGTTTTTGTCAAAAATAAGATAAAAACAATTTAAAGTTCCATTTGAGTAGAAAATAAAGCAGTGTAATTCCTTTCCCAGGATTAAAATATCATGGAAAACTGACGATTAATTGTGTCCGCCCGAAGTTTGGGTCGCTCAATGTTTGCCCACCATGTTTTAGCGACATCTGTGCTAGCCTGTTAGCCCAAAAGCTCGCTGTACTGGCAGCGTAAACAGTTAGTTATTCCACACGAGCGCGATCCGTGTTTTCTCGTATTGTCGTTTTGTCCTTTCATTCCCAGAGCATCTCAGCAATTTCCTTTAAAAGTCTCATTTCTTTCTTTCTTCTTTTCAAATGTTGTTTTTTTCTCTAAGTGTGTGCTGTGTGCGCTTCACCCCCTGTGCCTGTAGTCAAGCTCGGTCGCTATGCTGCGGTTGGATAGGATGACGTCATACAGGTGATGACCGTAGTTATTCTAGTAGCAGTATCCACTCAATAATACGCGCATTGAGCCTTCATGGTTGGTGCTGTTGTGCACTTTTGTACATTTCGATTTTATTTACTTTACTTTCAATATCCTTTTAAACATTTCATTTAATTATTGTTTTACTTATGGTTGCAAGGATCTCGTAAAGCAAAAAAAGCTTTGAGTTGTACAGTAACAATAAAAAGCTCGATATATTTTGACTTATATTTTGTATTCTAAGGCCATCTTCTATATTTTAATGAACATGAATGTCACTTTAATGTGAATCAGAAGACATACCAAGATTTAATTTCTAGCTGAATTTTCACATAGACCATTTGTCAACACGGGTAGCTCTTTCTCATCCAAATCTAAAATGCACAACGCCCTCCAACGGCGAGCAGGTTATTTGCCCAACTTGAACTTTTTGAGAACTTCTTTTTCTTTTTAAACTATTGCTGTAATGCTTGCAGTTTTGATTTGTGCATGTGTGTCTGTTTTGTAATTTCTTTACGCCAAAACGTGTTGGCGTAAAGTATGTATACACCACATTTTTTTAAGTGTTGAGTTATTACAACAACAAAAATTATTTTACACCAGAAGTAAATATGCACTTCTAAAATTGAAGCTTTTTTATGCTTTTATGAAACCATATATCAATAATATATAAATAATCTTTTATTGTTAATCTGAAGTGTCAGAAGACACTTTCTCCGCCCCCTTCTCCTGTCACTGTGAGTGACGGGCTATAAGGAAACTGGGCGCGTGCTTTTCAAAACAAACACGGGCGGATCACGTGTGCGAGGAAGCAAAGCCGCAACTCCAGCTCACAAACGCATCATTTCAGTTCAGTTCAGGCGCGTTGATGGTGGTGCTGCGTCATATCTCCGTCGCGCTCGGCGCTGCGATGACTGCGGTCGGGACCGCGCTGTTCATCACCCTCAATCTCTTCTATCGGAGGCGAATATGGACACCCGAGACCGAGTACTATACGTTCAGAGAGGTCAGTATAACATTAAAGTACAACACGTACTTCCTCTTTTTACGGCCCCGCGTATAGATCGAGCTTGACTGTGGGGTGGAGACACGATCAAAGGCGAAGACCCTCTCGTTTAAACTTGCAGGTGTACAGTATGTGACGTTTTAATGTGCGTTTTAATTATTTTTCTAATTATAATATTATTTGTATAATTTACTCGTATCTTATTGTAGAAGTAGTTACATTTTAAGTACTTCTGTTTTAGGCTATTAGTATTTGTCCTATTTATTCCAATTAACATTTATCTATATTATATCCGTTTCGTATTTGTGTCTTTTGTTTAGAATTTATGAACAAGAGAAATATTCAGCTGCATTCACAAAACAACACGATTGCAAATTAATGGTTTATTATCAAATAACAGGCTTTACTTTCATTTATTAATATACAGAGCAAAGGGCAGCAGCAGTATTGAACAAAAAATACAGTTTAGTGACAAAAAACTAAAAGAAAGCAGGTTGAACTGCATTACCTCTTAATCCAAAAAAGTGCTTTTATTACACAACTAAAATCCTGATGGCAAGACTCCAGCTATTTATATCTGCAATTGTATAATTAATTCCTTACCATTTTTAGTAAAGCTGCATGGTGAAATTCCAGCACAGTGATCTGGATTTAGTTTTGCTCACACCTCTGTGTGTGTGTGTGTGTGTGTGTGTGTTCAGGAGGAAGAGGAGAAGCGCAGTGGGAGACAGGTGCTTGTTCTTGGTTTGGATGGTGCTGGTAAGAGCAGTGTTCTTCAGGGGCTGAGTGGAGCCAGCTTCAGAAGGTGCTGCCGACCCACACGCGGCTTCAACTTCATGAGCCTAAACACACCTGAATGCCAGCTGGACTTTCTGGAAAGTATGGATCACTGTCAGCACCCTATTTCCTCAAATACTCTGTCAGCTGTCTTTTCATTACTCATAAAATACATTTTACTGACGGCTAATGACTCAGTTATTGTCATATCAGCCAACTGTTGTTTTTTTTGTAACCTTTTTCTGTTTCATCCTCTTTTATCAGTCGGAGGTGGTGAGGATTTAAGAATGTACTGGGCAGATTACCTGAGGAGAACACACATTTTAGTGTACGTAGTGGATTGCTCTGATAGAAACCGACTTCCTCTGGCCAAAGACGAACTCCATCGATTATTAAAAGCAGACATGGATCTTCCAGTAGTGGTCCTGGCAAACAAGCAGGTATTTTTCATCTGGATTCTTTTGAAAGTCTTTAAATATGTCTTCGGCTGTGCTAGTAATGCATGTCTAAGTATGTCCTAAGTTACTACTTACTAAACTGATATTTTAACTAATGCTTCAAAGCCCCCATGAAGTGACCTTAAGTATCTTGGTGAAACACACAGTGGTGATGGCACCACCCAGATTTAACCTCTACACTACAGCCTAAACATCACAAGCTGAGATGTGTAATTGGTTTATGTTTCAATGTGAATCTGGAATAAAATTTAAACCGTGTTCAGGACAAACCCAACGCCTGTAGCATCCCAGAGCTGCATGAGGCTCTTTCTCTGAACGTGGTGGCCGATCAAAGGAAGCTCTTTTTGCTGGCTGCTCAGTTTGGCTCTGATGGGCTCGGCAGAACCTTCGGTCTCCAAAAGTTCCAGGACCTGCTTCTGACCTTAGTGTGAAAACAAGCAACCATGTTGGGTTGGTACCAGAATACCATAATAGCAGAACTTTAAGTATTCATATTCAAATATTTCATTTCATCCAAGGAGCTGAAAAACTGTTTCTCAAAAATATCACTGTGCTGACGTGTTGAGGGCATTATTGCTGGTAGATAGTGACCAATGGCTTAGCTGTCATTAATATGATTGCAGTCATATTAGTATTTAAAGAGTATATACAGTATTATGCTTTTCGATCTCTGCATGTGGAGACACATTTAAAAAACAAACTCATTATAACTCCTTATATGTGTTAGTTCTCAGTTCTCTCATTTGCAACAGGGTGACGCACAAAAACTGTTAAGAAATGTATGAGGTAAATAATATACAGGGAGACAAAATAAATTATCTTTGGATAATGAAAATAAATCAGATTTCTAGGGCCTTTTGTCAATTATGGCATTATATTCAAGAAAGCACATTTTCTCTCCAAATTCTTAATATTGTAACGCAGAATACATTTATATATTGTAAGAATACATTATGGTAATAGTTGTTGTATTTAATGTTATTTATGCCTATGTTTATTTTATAATATCATTTTTAATTTTGGGGTCAAATATAACCTGGACATTTTGTAATATTCAACCAAAATCTCCAGTTGAAAGTAGATACCTCATAAAACATCTTTCAGAATCCTGATTTAGGCTTCAAGTAGAGTTGTTTTGAAGTTGTATGATACTGTAGAAAACAGAGCCTCTTCACTGTGAAATTAGTATGACCTGGTTTAAATTTCCATCAACAAGAGCTAGTGATACAAAGTGAGGACTACATTAAAATCATCTTGCATTCAGACGCGCTGAAAGTACGCTAATTCTAAATAGCACATTACATTAGCTATAGATTCTCCTACCCTGCAGCTACATAGAATAACACTTTGCCTCTACAAATGAAATAAATGGCAGTTGTGTGTAAGAAATGAACTGTTCTGTGGAATTTGACAATTTGCAATGCTGATTTTGTAACAATAAGCTCTTTTATACATTTGATGTTCTTGGAAAGAAATTTACACAGAAAATATCAACCAATAATTTACTTTACGTAACTGACGCCCTCCATGAGATGGGTTCAGACTTCATTAAAAAATGTTAACTCATTCACAACCACTTTTGCACATCATTTTATTCTGCACGTAATTTGTAAAAAGAACAAATAAGAGATGAGCCAACAGCCTGTGTGAATCTCTCTGCAACTCATTCTTGGAACTTTCCACCAACAGGGTACAAAATCTGGTTTTGTTTTTAGATGTTTTAAAAACTGAAATTCTTGCACATGTTCTTACCTTTACAGTATGTCAATTGTCAACCCCAGGGGGCCAAACCAAATAATACATGAGATGTTTGTCATGATTGTTATTCATTATGAGATTTGCGAGTTTTGCAACTGTTAACAAAAATAATGCTAAACATGGAATACCACAATCAAATAGTATGGGACAAAAAAAATTCATAAGCACCAAACTGTACCCTATTCATGGAAAGTGCCTTTAAGAATTACATTGTCAGAGAGTTAATGTTCCTTTGTATAATATTACATTCATTGAAACACTTTATTAAAAAGCAATAATGTCTGAATTATAAATTGTGTGATTTTTTAAATTCCTTTGTTTTTCATCATAACAAAATGCATTAATATTTATATACATCATAAATATTCATGCAGAATTCAAATGTATGTTGTTGAATTAACAACAGTAAAAACTGACATAAAAATCATGACAACTTTTATGTAACGTTCTGGCCGTCCTCATTTAAATGCAATTCCTCATCATGACATGTAGATCTGCATTAGAAGTATCACGAAGACTTCTGTGCTGGCAGAGATGCAATAAATGTAGCATATTTCTCAGGATAACACCGTCTGTATAATTCCACTTTTCGCTTGATCTGCTTTGGCGTGTCCTGATAGTAGTTCTTCTCATCTCGTGCCATTGCCTGAGGTGACAGACTAATCAATCAGCATTGCATGTATTTTAAACACACACTGCTTTATTTAAATATGTACGGCTGTCTCTTACCTTGTAATCCTCATTATGTT
Source organism: Ambastaia sidthimunki (assembly GCA_036877625.1). Taxonomy (NCBI): domain Eukaryota; kingdom Metazoa; phylum Chordata; class Actinopteri; order Cypriniformes; family Botiidae; genus Ambastaia; species Ambastaia sidthimunki. Next base: position 4,685 of record JAZGTK010018935.1, on the reverse strand, counting down.
CCCTCAGCATGTGCTGTACATATTCAATAATATCTGTGGAGCATGATCTGTTGCGACCTCCCCGTTGACTGGCCTCAGCTTCCATTTCTGCAAAAATCATACTGTGTTTTGTAGTTTGTTTGGTTTAGGCACTACCTTAGTGTCCTTTACATCAGACAAACCACTGAGTTGTGACTCAAAAATGGGTCGCACATACAATCAAGCCAAGTATTTTTGCCCCTTGGTAGAAATTATACAAATTATTAAGATGTCATGCCCTCATATTAAAAAAACTGAACAAAATAATGTAAAAAGAAACTTATAAATGCATGTTCAAAACATGTTTTGTGTTGACTAAAATGTCTTTAGTGCATATTATTGGCTGCTAAATTGATAAAACTATTATAAACAGACATGTAAAAACCAAACACTCAATATCAGTCTTGCACATATTACTAGACACATTCATGGCCATATGAATGAATACAATGATTGTATTTACTTTTGTACAATAATATATACAACAAACTTTTGTACAACAACATATACAACGTACCTTCAATGACGTTGGGTTTTAGCAACACATTTGTCTTTTCTGATTCTTCTTCCGTGTTCTGCAACATCAGTCAAACACAACAAACCGTAAACATTTAGATAGGATGTGTATAAAATACAATGCAGTAGAAATTAAAGTCCGATACTTGCCTTTGTATTGGTTTTTATGGGTAGTATGCCCTTACTCCCATATAACAGCCCCATGTCTTGAAGATTTTGCTTTGCTGTTTTGTTATCATCCCAAGCTTTACGAATCTGAGGACTTCAACCACGTGAAACAACCAGATTAAAAACTTACTCCATTTTGCTTTCACCACATCAAGTTGTAGTATAAGCTTTAAAAGAGTGAACGTTCTAATAACGTGTTGAAAACCGTATAAATAAACAAGTATTGTAACATAACGCTGTTTTAGTATTTGCTTTCTAGTCGGCCTGTTTTATGTGGTCATACTTACCAATCAATTTGCGGCTTATACTTTCTTCTTTCCTTCTGCTTAATCTTCTTTTTATTCGAATTGTAATTAAACGTGTTACGATTACGAGATTTCTTAAGTTTGCCCATTTTTCTATAACATATGATCAAGAACTGTCGCCTGTCTGTAACACGAGGACACGCGGAAACAACTCACTTCTTCTCTGCCTTCAAAGGCGAAACACACCGACCTGATTTAATATCGCCACCTGCTGGAGACATATAACATGCTAATATATAAAAATAAATGGCTGTCCAGTTGGTGAATTGTTGTTATTTTTATTATTTCATTTACATATTTTTTGTTGTTAACTTCTAAGCGCATATAGTTCTAGTACAAATATTTAGAAATATCAGTCCCGGGTTTACCGGTTTTAACCTCTAGATGGAGCTGAAAACTAGTTTTCAGTGTACGACCAACACAACTACGTTGGGTTGTTTTAATACAGGTTGGAACAGCTTATGGTCTGTGCTGCTGTAAGACATAGTATTTAAACTTAGTCTATTAATGCGTCAAAACAAATGGCAGTGCACGCTTGAAATTCCACGTGTACTTTGCATTGATTGCTTGCTTTATGTATTTATTAAAGTTGAAATGACTTGACAAACGAAAGTTGATCACAAGTCATATTAAATAACAATAGACAGAAAACATCGTCCATTAAACAACAAAAGATAAACGAATACAAAAATCGCATGTAGCACTGAAGAGTCTGTGTCGAATTGCAGAATGTCGATTCATACTATGGTAAAGGTAGATCACGTGACGTTCGCCCTGCGCATCTACCTGACGTCAGCGTATACTAATAAATATTCATAACCTTAGCTTGAGCCCAAGTAGGACGCTTACTGTGGGTTACCAAGCAACGTCAGCATGTTTCGTTAATATTCATGAGTCAAGCCTTCGCCACAGTAAAAATCGCTGATCTACGTAGGCCCGCAGCTTCTGGGCGGAGAATGAGAAGAGCGAAACGGCAGAGCAGAGAGTCATTCAGGGTTAATAATATTCCGCCGTGGGGGGGGAGCGGGGGAGGATACACACATACATACACACATACACACACTGCCAACCCGGCGACGAGGTTGGGCCTGCGGTGCCTGCCTGCAACCCACGAAACATGGAGCTCGAGAATATCGTGGCCAACACCGTTCTGTTGAAGGCTAGAGAAGGTAAGACATGACAACCTGCCCGATCACGGTCACTTTGGACAGCGCTGATCTCGAAACGCCGTGCTCGCTATCTAAATACGATGGGGATTCCCCCAAAGGAAGTTAGGCCAGAAGAAGACAAGAACAATGCAATGCAATTCAATAAATGCATGATTTATGCTGCTTTATCATTGACGAATCGCGAATGAAACGTTGATCATGATGTGTTGCTCGCCGCATGCTTTGTTGTGCTCCTAACCTTGAGCACAAAAGATGGACCTGTCAATCAAAATACATAATTAAATAAATAAACCCCACTATTGTCTGGCTATGCACGAATATGTCAAAGGCCTGTTTGAATTTTATGCGTTTTTTGAGTTTCAGTTTAAAGGAGAAGCGATACGCTGCTGTCTCAGGCGTAATGCACTGACAGTAAGTACTGTTATATATTGAGAGCAGTCACTAGTGTGTGTACTCGCGATAAGAGCCTGTATTAGCTGGACCTTTAAATTAACAGACAGTTATAATCGTCTCTTTGATGCTTTTAGACAGTATCATATAAGCAACAATGTAGTGAAGATAGACAGCATTTTCGGCGCGTCATTATATGATCTCCAATGGTGTCTAGATAGGCAGTTTTGTGCCTTTGTTTATCATTTACCTGCAGGTGTTGTACATGAAATACTCGTATTTTCTATCTGTGCTTTAATGCTCTTTGTGGTGCACACTTAAGCTGCTAAATTAGTTGAAGTGCTCTAGTATGCACTACAGTTCTACATACTTCCTTTTCGAAATTTCATCCACGGTGTTGCAAAAATGAAGTGGCTGCAGTTATTGCTTATAACTCAATTAAAATGATATGTTAGTAAATTATAGTATTATAGTAATACATTCATGAATGATCTAATGAATCTTTCAGGTTTTTTATACTATAGTATTATAATTTTTATACTATGTTTATAATACTATAGTATTACAAAATCACTATTGTTTATTGTATTAAAGGTGAAATGCATAATAGCTGGATGACCAGAATAACCAAAACAAAGTTGGATTAATTTATTGTGTTCAAACAGGTTTCTTAAACGCTCCCTCATCCCCATTTTCTATTGGTCAGTCAGAACAGATAGTCCGGCCCACCAGTTTAACAGTAACTAGCATATTTAGAGTTCTACATATTCTGCATATTTTATTTATACAGTTCTTCATATCTAGGACTGCATTTTATATATACACTAAATTAAATGTTATGTTATTTAGGCTTTTAGACCTATTAACAGTTTAAATCTTATAGTTTAAAGGTATATTGTGTGTTCAGTCTATCAACAGCATCAGTAGCATGTTTGTGATTATCACAGATAATCTCTGTGAGTTGTGTCTTAGTCTGTAAAAACATTGAAATTCATTTACAGTCATTGTTGTTGTATATTTGCCCTTTAGACCTCCATTGTATGTGCATAAATATTTTCACAGGGGCCCATGCAGTGAAGTATTGGTTGATTCTTTAAGTTGGAACACCTCCATTGTAAATAAACTATTCCTGTCACATTCCTGTCGGTGAACTCGTCAGTGTTATAAGAGACCCGTTCCATTATTTCTTGGAAGCGCTTTTCCACAGAAAGCACGACAGGAAAATTAACTTTACACTTCAATTGATCAGTTTTTTTTAAATTCTCAGTTGCATATTCTCTTTATGATTAATATTGAGAATTTGATGAAACCAGGAGGCTTGGCGATAGTGACGTGTCACCAGGGCAAGTAATGCATGCAGTGAAACCCCCTCAACCCTGCAATGAGTCTGCATAAACAATACATTTCACAGACCGTTTGCATCCTGGCCACCTCCCACAATGATAATGCCGTGGGTTTGTTTCTGTACCTGTACCACTGTAATCTGTTTCCTGCCAATCTTTCTTTTGAATTGCAAATAGCAGACCATGGCTTTAGCTTCCTGCCTGTATTACAACCTCGAATTTACGTGGTAATTACTCGTGAATGAGAAATTTGTTACATACTAAAGTAATTTGTGGCACAGTGTCTGGGCTTGAACAACAGGTTTTTGATTATGTTACATAATGGAGTTTCTCAGCTGCGTTCATTCTGTATCTTTGTTTTAAGCATACTGACACATTCCGAGCTCTTATCAGATTGTAGTCACGAGCTTCACCCATTCCCGTTTGTAACCGTTGCATCTTTTACCCTCCCATCCCATTAGCGTACAATTTATTCCTCAAATCCCTTCATAACCTAGCAACAATGCAAACGCCTGGTTTTTACAAGAGTCCTCTCTATTCCCGACGAGCATATCCTGCACACAACATCACTTCCTGACCTTTCCCTGTTGACAAGCACGTCGGGCCCGCACCTGGGCCAGTCATTCTACCCGGCAGCAGGAGCTACCCTGATGACGTTCGCCCAGACGGGCACAGGCCAGCGGGACATTCTCGTAGCATTGACATGATTCTTTCTGAAATCAATCCGGGTTGCCCACGTTGGGAGAGTGACAGCAGAAAGCACTTACCGGGCAACA
>JAZGTK010018934.1:0-11616 GCA_036877625.1 Ambastaia sidthimunki | reverse complement strand
TTTTTGTTCTAAAGTTTGGTTACTGCTTAGGGCCTTTGGTCCTACTTTGGGCAGATGAGATCTGTTCAAATGGGCCATTACAACAGCATCATGTGGGAAGAAGATCATGTGACCGATCACATGTCAGGTCAATTTCTATGAAAACTATGAAAATTGAGTAGCGGTACTCTCATTCATTGTTGCCACCTGGTGACTTTGTTGCTAGATTTTGTGATTTTCAGACCATCTTAGACTAGTGACAAGCCTAGCAACTTTTTGGACGAACCTTATTATTTTCAGCAGGCTGTAGTTTTATAATAGACATATAATTTTAAACCCAGACGGAGATGCGCTGTGTGAGAGAAACACATAAGACGCTTCTTTCTCTCTAATGATTATCTAATGATTATTTTGCATGTAGATATTTGTGAAATTACTGCACAGCTGCTGTCTTTAACTCATGTTTATGGTGCTTTATCAGGTTTGTAAATCAAGTTTAAGCCTAACACGAGCATATAGTCACGTTCTGTCACTATATTTCATACTCGTTTCATTGACTGATGACAGAAAATATGTGAATGAGAACAGCTTTATTGAGTAAATGGCTGCACTAAAATGAAATATGTGAGCACAGAGAATTAGAGAGAAGCAAAACATCTGTTAACTGCAAACACTGAGACACTAGTCTAAATAAATAGACAGAATAAAGCTAGACAGAAAACTATGATGTCACAAATATGCAAATTACTATGTGACATCATCTGGCAACATTTAGCGACATTTCAAGCTTTAGAGACTTTAAATACTTTTGACTTTACATTGATTTAAAATAGTTGGCAACACTGCTCGCACGGCAAACTGAACACATCACTGAGCCTATTGTTGAGGTTGACCTCATTTATCAAAACCCTAAAAAAAAACACTTAACAAAAACAAAAGTTTGCTTTCTTGATATTTGATTACAAAGTAATAAGTAGACTTCAAACATCTAATAAGAGTTGTTATTTTTTATGCATCAGGGCATGAAATTCAGCGGGGTATTGCACTTTTTTAATTATTATTAGTATTATACCACACAGATCAACAAATCAGATACATACATCTTTCAGTCTGTAATTTAATAATCAGCGTAAATGAGTGCATTCTTGCTTATCTCTGAACGTTCTTGCAAAACTGCTGAGAGTTTTAAAGTTTTTTGAACTTTAAATAAGTTGAGACCAAACGCTCCATTGTGTTTAAAATCAGTGGAGCGAGTTTCGCTGGAGTGCTCGTAATACAGCATCACTGTTCAAAAGAAAGACTTAAATCAGACTGCATGATAACCACTTTATACTGCATCTGTCACTGTTGTGCATATGTATTCATGCTTTATACATTTTGTCTGTCTTTAATATGCTGTAGAAACGGTGTACCTCAGAAGATAAATGACTGTTTTGGGAACAAAGTTCTCTCTATCAGGACTTTAAAATGTCCATATTTAACACAACTCTGGTGAGCTGTGACATGGCCATAGACAAAGTTCAACTGCAAAGCAGTTGTGTCATATTTCTGTACATATATTCCAAAAACAACTACAACACATGATTACAACACATGATTGCAGGACACTGTGCTTGGAAACAAGTGTGTATAGTATAGTAATGTATAGTATGATATAGGCCTATGGCTGGTTTACTGGAGGCTTTGTAAGGCACTGTTCTTTAATAAACTGCTTTGAAATAACAGTAAATTTAGAGAAGTAGCTATTCTTAATACTTTTAATGTCTTTCTACAACAACTCCTACAAGCCCCAGTTCATCATTCTCCCATATGAGCTTCTGGCAGGGAATTCCCTCATACACTAAAGTTACAAGTATTATTATTAAGTTACAAGTGAATACAAGTGTTCTTTAACATTGCTGGTGCCATACCATGAACCTTGCCCTCAGAGCAAACAGAACCAAACTGTAACTACCAAAAACTACCAAAAAATAATAAAACTCAAACATCCCTCCACTTCTGATTTTTGGGATAAGAAGTCCCGCCCACCAAACTCAGGCCTCACACCATTGGTTGACCCAAAAGTTGACATGTTGAGTTGCTTAAACATAGCAATATTTTAAAATGACCACAGTCACAGTGATAACACTTTACAATAAGGGATCATGCCCTTACAAAGTGTTTTTAATAATATGTGGACATATTTTACCTACATATTACAACCTCAAAGAATGCAGCATGTTGTTCATATATTAAACAGGCCCAATCCAACCAAATATTCATATCACCTTTTATGTGTTCCAACAAAAAAGTTATAGGTTTGGAATGAGGCTCAGTAAATTGTAATTTTTAGGGGGAATTGTTCCTTTAAAGTGGCAAATCTTAAAGAACTCCTCTGTTCTGTGTTTTCAGTGTTTATTTATTTATTGTTTTAATAATTTTTACAGATTTTTACAGTTACAATTATTTAGAAGTACTGGGCTCTGAGCAAGCAGATCAAAGTAATGTAGTAATTAGAGCAGTCGATCAATTAGAGAGTTGATCATTTTCCATTCTCCAGAAAAATAGCCTACTTCCTGAAGAGGTAGTTTTCTAGATTTGCAGTGAAGAGTTCCGAGTATTTGGCTAGAAAACATCACAGAGCTGATCTTGGCAACAAGAAGTTGTTTTGATCTTCATTTTCACTAGATTGTAAACTCAAACCGGTGCTATCTGAAACACACATCATCGTTTCCATCCACCCTCACACATTTATTTGACACTATAGCCTTACAGTGAGAGTCACAGAGCTGTTTTCCAGGCATTTAACTGGACTCTTGCCTTATCATCCATTCTGCATCTGGCTGGAGCTGGTTCTAGTTTCTGAAGACTGAAGCTCGCAGAGAAATCATTTCCAGCTGGCTCTCACCTCTTCAGGATTTCCCATGAGCACATTTGAGTTCTTTGCAGATCTCTGTTAGCTATGCACTCATTTTTATACTGTGGATGAATGAAGTGTGCTGTATTCATATTTAGTGATCAGTAATTAGAGAGGTTTAGTCAGTGCGATGCTGTTTCACTCCACTTGTCTCACTTTCTACAGGTCTTTACCATTGAGAGCAGTTCAGAATAGTTACTTTCATTTGCTGGAATGATCTAAAACATTTTCAGGAAGCTTTAATGTCAATTAGCCTGAAAAGCTAATTAGGGGTCCAAACCTTAAGTGCTGGAACCCTGTTGTTTTTGTAAGGATTTTCTAATTAGGTCCAAGCATGAAGTCTAAAAAATTTTTACCATTTTGAATTTTCTAAAGAATCACGACTACTCAAGCAGTACAACGCAAACGAAGAGAAAATAAAGATGTCCTGCAATATCAAAAGTCCAGCTTGAAGATGGAAAAGTGAGCTACAGCTCTGCTGAGGAGGCGGCAGAAGGTCTTTTAACATCTGGGAATCCATGGCTGCGACAGGAATCCATTTAATCTGACCATACTCTGTGGGTTTGAGTACAACATTTGACTTTGAGTTATTTAAGGAGAACCTTTCTTATTTGAAGATATCAATAAAATCAGCTCTTGGTAAACCAAATTCTAGTACCAGCCGTTAAAGGTTTTAAATGTATTTCCAGCAAGTAGTTGATGAATAAAACTCTGAATTTGGATTTTCTGAAAAGTGCATGCCGTGAACAGTGTTGCCGTGGCGAGGCGGTAAAATTATGGTGCAAAATGGGAAACAAAGTCTCTATCTACAGGATGCATTGACTGCTTTACATCAAACTTGGCAAATATGCTTGTTGTGGTGAGCTGAGGAAATGGATATGACAATTGTGATCCACAGTCGTAGCACCACCAACTTGCATCAAGAATTGTCACAACCAATTTGATGTTTTGTAAAATGCAATATCTTACAAATATGATTGAGTAACATTACAAAACTTGTCATGGTTTACTAGGACCATAGTTTAAAAGTACCTGCAAAGTTTGGGGTCTGTGCCTCCTACTGGTCAAATCATATGACAAAAATCCATGAAACTGCTTAGATTAATTTACCTCATTGTCATGTGTCTGCTGTCTATAGATTGCTTGGCTCATGCCAAGTACTGCAGTACCAATACTTATTAAGCAATGAATGCTTGTTAAGATGTTTGTCAGATTTGCTCGAATGTTGGCATGCATAATCCAAGACACCCTCATAGTGGAATTAATCAAAAGAATTTAGATTGGTCAAGCTGTTTAATACATATGAACCAATGAAATCTGAGTGTGGGCCATTTTAACTAATTGAAAAATATCTTGTGAACACAAAGTCCATGCTTAACTTGGTACTTTAGTCATCAAGACATTTTGTGGGCACGCAACAAATTTTGTCTTATTTTTTCCTTGGGGGTGTTACACAGAAAATATTTACTAATGCTATAAATTTATGCTTGATGAAGTTGGAATTTGGTTTACATCACTTATTGTGAATAAATGATGTATTGTGTGATGTTTATTTGAACATTTTCTTAATAATATACAATTGCAATGTTATTAGCAAAAATGTAAAATTGCTTGTGATGAAATCCAACGTTTGTTTCTTCTCATTTGCATATCTCATTTTTATCTTTAGCAAAAAAGTTATTACAGTTCTCCTTTTTTCCATCCCATTTATCTGATTCATATGAACCACAGCAAGCATTATCTTCACACTCTGATGATTAAAAAAATGACCAGAATACTGTTAATGGGTTGACTTGTTTAGCTGATGATTTTTTATATTTGTCAGGTGTGGCCCATTAAGACTAAAATGCCCATATCTTAAGTACACAAAAGTTCAGGTTCACAAAACTTAGCATGTTAGTTCAGAAAAATGTCTTTCACATATTATAAGTTTTACCTGTTATTGATAAAGGGGGTCAATCAGCAATTTTTTTAATGATCAGTCATTTTAACTCCCAGATGAAGGCTTTCAATTCCCATAATTGCTGCTTGCGGCTATATTTGCTAAATTTGTAGTTTGTCAGTGTCGTAACATTGAATTTTTTTAAAACGGCATTAAGAGTTTTATGCCTAGCGACACAAAACACAATCACACCTTTATATTTTTTCTTGTTTGGTCACTTGTGTCAGTCAGTTGATCCCTTACTGTCCAAATGAGCAGTTTGGGGCCAAAAAAGCTGTCCACATGGTTAAAGCCACCTTATACTGTAACTTTGTGCACACACTTTGTGCCAGATTGTACATCTCCTGTCACTTTAAGAGAAGCTCTTGCCACATGCATAACTCCTCAGTTATCAAGCGTTTTCCTGGAAAGATGAAATAAGTTCACAGGATTGCCTGCTGTTTCAGCAATTAGAAAATGCATCGTTTTGTCATCAGAGGAGTACGTGGTTTGTTTTGTGCCTCCTGATTGATCACAGAGTGTGGTCCACCTTTGTCAAATTAATGCATCAGTCTGTCAGACCATTGGTCTAGCTTAGCACAGCTTGAATTTTTTAAAGCCCTTTTCCAAAGATACGTGTTCACTAATGCAGAGATGAGCTGCTGCTTTTGGGAAATAATGAGCTTTGTTGAGGATTGTTAGTGGAACAGAGTAAACTGTAAAAGTGTAGAAACTTGAGAAATGCTCAACTATATGTTATATGTGTCTATATGTAAAATTCTTGTGGCTCCAATATGAATCCCATATATTACTTTATTGAATTTGGATTGCGTTCAGATACACATTTCCAGCTATTATTGTGTTTATACAGTCTGTGCAAAACTCTTAGGCCACCCTTAGTTTTTAGCAGTAGTGTTAAAGTAATGATATAATGACATGTAATTATTTTTCAGTGACTTTATTAAAATAGAAAGAAATACAGGAAATTTGTATGCAGTATTAAAATAAAGAACAAAAGAAGGTGAGGGTCTGTAGACTAAAGTGGCAAGTGACCTCCTCTCACACTTGAGCAATAGCTGGAGTGAGCTCTCCTAAACCTGGAATGGACTTCAGGACATTCTCCCCAAATGAGTTCAAGATGTGCTGAAAAGATGTGCTTAGTGTTGAGGGAGTTCACACAAAATACTGACTTTTGCCTCAAGCTTTTGTTCAGAAAATTGGTACATATTTTCTATAATTTCTGTTTGTATTTTATTAGAGAGGAGACCAAAAAAATAAATAAAAATCTGGTAGTGGCCAAAGACTGCACAGTACTGTGTATGATGACTTTGTCTATATTAAAAGTGACCATACTGAAATCGGACACACTGCTGTACATACTGTAGGTATATCTTCCATATCTTCCAGTAGCAGATCTGTGTTTTGGGCAGCATTGAGTTTCTTTCACACTAGTGGATATCTTCAGTGTGCTTATATTTCAGCAGATTAAACGGGTTGATTTGACTTGCGTGCCATTGACTCATTTCAGTTTAGTTCCTCTGTTGTTTAACGCTCTGCTGGACTTGACGATGATCAGTTTTGCTAAGCAGTTGCTCTCCATCTTGCAAGATAATTGTACGCTTACAGTCACACCGTGCAGAGTACAAAAAGCTCTTAAATAAGTGTTAATCCCTTAGTTGTAAAGAAATGCCTATTTTAAACTCAAGCAGTGCAAGCAGTGATCAGGTCAGTCTTTTATAGAGAGCTCAATTAATGGTTGAGGTTAAGCAAAGGTTTCATGCTTGTTTAAATGACGCATTTGCACACAGGAAGTCTTCAGATCACTGAAAGGTCAGGTAAGGCCATACAGTTCCTGGCAGCCAGACCTCATGTGGACCTCCCAGAATGGCCAGAGATTCTTCCCCAACTGAAATGACTGTGTAGTATATTTATCCAGGTTTGAGATGTGTTATAGGTTGAGAGATTTTATAGGGCTGTGTGTTGTGGGTAACCTTTTCCAAGGCTCCTTATTTGCATTGAAGCGTTTCTGTACTTTGTTTGCCTGTTTTTGTAGGAGACTTGTAGTCTAGCTAACAGCTTTTGCTCCTTACTTGCTTGTAGTAATTGTGTGAATTATTTATGACACTGAAATTCTGTTTAAGCCTTTTTACAACAGTCAGGGGATCAACAGCTTTGTGAATAAGGTGGGAAGAGTGTCAGTAGAATAGCTCATTCCTGTGACATTAAACTCAGCAGTCAAGTATTTCCAATTCTTGTTTTTAAATGTTGTGTTTTCATGTTTATTGATGTTTAATGTTCAGGTGACTTAACTGTTACCACAATTTTATAAAGCAAGCACGCATTAAGTAAAGAAAACAGGAATTCTTTAAAAATACAATTTTATTAATCATCTAACAACTTTACACAATTAATTTAAATGTATAAGTGTATTTGCCACAATGTGTCAGAACTTTTGTTCTTTTGTACTCAAATTTGTAAAATTGTTTTTGTTTTTAAAATGACCATTTTATGTAAATGGCCTTCATGGGACTGTTGCTTAAAAATAAGAGTCTTGATATTCTCACTGGTGCACCGATCCCTCAAAAAAAGGCTAAAGAAAATAAAATATTTAAGAGATAAATACAACATATAAAATGCAATTTACAATCAAACATCGTCTGTCACATATTCTGTCTTAAAATACTGTTAAATGAATGCGTTCCCCTGAAAATATTGCCCAGTTCAAGCTGTAGATTATGTTGATCCATTGATGCCAAAGTTTAGTGGTGAGAAGGCGCATAAACTTTAATTTAGGAAGTCTCTAAGGTATGAAGTTTTGGGGCCGGATCTTCATCTCCACTCGTTTCAGTGAGTAGTTTGGTCCGTGCCATCCGTACCAAGAGATGCCATCTGGGTTTTTGGTATGTGACCCGTAGCGGTAGAACATGCCATTCAGGTTAGAGTCAGTGCAGCAGTTGTACCAGTATCCACCTTCAAACAAAAGTGAAGGTTCAGATATTTATGTTCTACATATACATTTATGCATTTGGCAGACACTTTTATCTAAAGCGTCTTACAGTGCTTTCAAGCTACAGGAAGTTACAAAGTGCAGAAACAGAATGTACCAGTTGAGTTTTGTTTTCCGTTTTTGTTTTTACCTTGGCGCAGTTGGGCGCAGTTGTCCACACACTTGTCATTGTCTTTGTTCTTGGTGCTGAAGTTGGTGTTATTATGGTAGCGGAGGGAGTCGCCCGCATTCCCACTGTAGTTGGCAATGAAGAGCTTGTAGCTGTTCATCTCATTGGCCAGTGTGAAGAAGTTGTATTCAGCGTAGCGTGTTTGACCCTCCCAATCCTAGAATGATCATAAAAAAACATGCAGAACTTGTTATATCATGTTTGCTGTTAACACTTGATATCTCTGGTTTAATGTTCTTAATGATAATCTCATTAAGTGTGACGTGTACATACCTCCATATCTATTCTCAGCACTGTGGGCTGTCTGGTCAGACGGAAGATATGTTCATTGCCGAGCCAAAAGTCACCTCGGATTGTACCAAAACCATTCTTGTACTGTTTCCAATCGCGATTGAAGCTTGTCAGACCAATCTTGCGTCTCTGAATGACGGTCCAGCCTCCGCCATTGTTTTCCATATCACAATAGACCTGGCACATACCAAATACAACTTGGGATTAAACAAAGCTTTTAAAAGTGTGACCATTTCCAAAACAAAACTCTGCTTGTACAGTGTTTAAGATTTAACTTGCATTTAATTCGGGTGTTCCCAGGAAGTCATCTTTTGGTAGTTTGTATTCTCCAGAGATTTTGTAGTTTTTGTTGTATAGGGATGCACAGTCATAGATTGCATCTACGAGAAAGAGAGAGTTTAGTATCTGGAAAAAGCAGCAACTCTTATTAGATAAATGCCATCAGGATCTTCTGTCCAAACTCCGTCCTGCTGATTTTCAACTGTGTGCATCTGTGCAGCTTTTCTCTACATTGCAAGTAGGTAAACAGTGTAATACAGTGTAAATACAGTGTAACGACTGATTAACTGGGTATAAAACTACAGCTTTGCAACATGCTTAATTTACCGTCTTCCTCTCGTTTGAAAGATGAATAGTCTGAAAGCTTTTAAAGAAAGAAAGGTGGACCATCGTTCTCCAGCTCAGAGTGACTTTGCTGCAGTTAAAAAAGCCAGACATTTCTGCACCCAGTAACCTGTGTTAATACCCACTATTGCCACTCTTAAGAGCTTCTCCTGTGGAACTATGGTAATGGTTTTCTGTGAATGAAAGCATGTGTCTGAAGAATAATGTACATTATAAAAACGTCTGGTTAGTTGCGCACTCACACACATCTCTTTGTCATTGTTTTCTTCTCGCCTCATATTACATTAATTTAATAAGGTATTGAACAATTTACTGGACAATGTACAGTGATAATAGGGCTATAAATCAATTTTTTTTCATGTATTTCTAAGAGTTCCATATTAAGCATAGACTTGGCACTGCTGTTTAAAGAGCAGGGGCAAAAAGAAATCAGAGACATCTCTCAGTTTCTGCAGTGTGGGTATCAAAACAGTTGTCCAGGGCTGTTGGGAACATTAGGACAAATGTTGAGCTCTGTCCTGTTATAGTACAGAGAAGAGGGTGGTCTGAATGAAAAGATAATCAGATGTGCAAGTCAACTTTGCACATGTGACCCATGACCCTGCTGAGCACAGAGCAACACATGGTATGCAGTTGAAAAAAGCTTCTGCACAGCTCTGTGTTGGGACTCACCTAAGGTGCTCTGCTGTGGGGGAGACCGGGCTGCCTGCAGCTGCATGTTTTCGATCTGGTTGTAGATCTCTGAGTACTTGCTCTCAGCCTCTGTGACACGATCCTCGTGCTTTTGGTTCAGCTTCTCCAGCTCCATCATCTGCCGCACAATCTTCATCAAGTCTGACTCCTGCTTCTTGCTCAGTTCCCCCAGCATGCTGCTCAGATTGGCCATCTGAACCTTCAGGGAACGGACCTCGTCACAACATTGTGCTTGTTTTGCTGGTTTGGGTGTCATTAAGTTCTTCTTGAGGGTGCTTTGAGCCAATGCATAACCCAGCACCAGCAGCAGAAGAGCTAGTGAAGTGGTAGTCATCGTTACGCCTTTCATTACTCTTCTTGCGTTTGTCTTGCCTTTACAGAAGATGTTGATTGATCCTGATGGTTTCGCTTGAACCGTGTATTGAACAGTAGTGGCAAAAGTAAAAGTAAAACAAGAACTGTCTGGAACAAAGCACAGAAGTCTAAAAAAGTTTTCCAGCTGGTTAAGTTTTTCTTTCTTCTGCTCTTTACAATCAGCTGCTCTCACCAAGTCCCTGCTGTGGATGCAGCTTAAATATATTTTCATGTGTGCTGTGCCCCTCCCACCTCCTACCTCCATTTGCCCTCCCCACTCCTGCTCACCCACCCCTGCAAAAAATTCTTCTGCACCTCCTGGTTGGTCCCACCCGTCAACACGTGTGCCATGCACCTCACAAAATTCATTTTGCACACTTTATATATACCTAGATGATACACGCAAAAGTGTCTAGAAGTTGTACCTTCTTTCTGTTCTTGTATTTGTCTATTAGAATAGTATTTGAAGTAAACAAATAGTTTCAAGTTTGGAATAAAGTTTTGTACTTCAGAAATGAACCTGAACCCCGAGCAGTAATGCACCTGAATTCCTCTATATTTTTAACATTTGATATATTTTTTAATATTGTATGTATGAGTTCAGTGCCTCAGCAGACACTGTAGTGTTATATATTTGTACTAAAACAGCAATATGATCATAAGTAAAAAAAGAGACTGAGGTTTGTGGTAGTAAATATTGTCTTTGACTGAACACACGCACAGCAGTCATGCACCCTGATACACATGCATTTTATGCACTGGATACAGTGGTTCGTTTTAACAGTAGACAGCAGTTGAGTTGAGGTATGACTGAGCGATGAGCAGGTTTCTGACATTGCAGGTTTTGGTGTTTTTTCTTGAGAGTGTCATCTTCAGACAACAGAAGATGACAGATGTCATGGAGCTGCTTTCAGAAACACTTACACATAAGACATGCTTTTGTAATATTAATGGGAAAGTGTTACTAAAGTGTTTACCAAATGGCAAAACAGTCCAGACAGGCTCTTTGTTTGTTTTTAATACTATATTGTATTTTTTTTGCTGTATCCTTTATGCAGAGCTTGTGTTTTTTATTTATTTTTTGCTCAGCACTGTACAGAGAACTATTCCCAGCCACATTTCACTGCCAGTGTTTGAGTTTTCCTGAAGTCATTTCTCTATCCAGTAATTGCATAATATTGCTTTTCTCTAGTGGTGTTTGAGATCGCACAGAAGATGAAGACAAGTGGCGGGAATTGTACAGCCAGATGATGTCAGGAAAAACACCACAGTCTATACGACAGAATGGAAACTAGTCGGCTAGGCTAGTGGTTCAAACTTTTCATGAGTGTAATTAAAGGAGTGAAGTGATTGGCAAGAAGGTGTGGGTCCACCCTGCTTACATTATATAATCTTTATTGCCTGAGGTTAAGTAGGAAAGAATGGCTTAGTGTTTCATCTTATGCCACGAGGGGGCATATGAAAGATTTCAGCATCTGGAATGTTTTCATTCATTATGGGTTAAGCCTCATCCTCAGTTTTTCTGCCTCTGAAACCTCAGAGAAACTTTATCATAAGCAGACAAACTCATCATGCCTGTGCCAGTGTTCATAGCAAACGCGTTTACACAGCAGAGATGCATTACAGTTGGGTTTTGACATACAGTGACTGCTAATGCTGGTAGTTATGGCTAATGTGATCTA
>JAZGTK010018932.1:0-11617 GCA_036877625.1 Ambastaia sidthimunki | reverse complement strand
CAAACTGGAACTAGAAACTGAAACTAGATTTGGGCCAAATTCATCTGCAGCCTTACAGGGTTTACAGTAACTGAAGCCTTATAGGGTTCGGAGTAAAAAAACAACAACAAAATGTCTACTTTTGGTGACATGAGAATGTTTCTCTGTTCGCCTGTTTTGTTTGCTATGCCACCCTCAGTTTGAGCATGTCATTGATTAAACAGAACAACACTGTGTGCGTGTGTGCGAGAGACAGAGAGAGAGATGAAGAGAGAGACAGAGAGAAAGAGAGAGAGAGAGAGAGAAGTGTCTTCCCCAGGGAGCCTGAATGACGTCACTGCTCTGGGCATCAAGGTTACCTCACTCACTGCACACAGACCATGAGAGGAAGAAGGGAGGAGAAGCAGAGGAAAGGAAGGAAGAAAAATGAGTGAACGACGTGCAAAGAGTTTTTGCAGGAACATCTCACTCTTTCTATAGCAGAACAAAGAAATTAAATTACACAAAAATGTTGCCCTGTCTTCTTCATTGTGAAGGCCGGACCAGTAGGAAGCCACCATGAGTCTTCCACACAAAACTGTTGACCAACAAACATTCTGAACATAAAATCTGGGACTCAAGCATCTAATAGGCAAATTACACAAATACATACAGCATTTCTCAGAGCTACAGTGGACAGGCACCACAGGAATCATGGGAGGGGGCCGGCCTAACGTCATACTCTGCTGTGGAGCTGTTATTCACAGGCTATCGTCATCTATTAACTGCTTGCTTCCTGCCTTCCTGTGCATTTCTGCTTGTGTGATCGTGACAGACTTCAAATAGCTTCCCTCCTGTTGTCTAAGCTTTCACGCAGGTGTGTATGTGCAGCTAGCACTGCAAAAAAAAACTTACCCAGTGTTTGCTTGTTTTTTAGTAAAAATATCCTACATCTTTAAAACAAGATAAACATACTTACGAAGCAAAACTGTGTATCATATTTTGATTATTATAATAATACAGTTTGTTTAGCACCTTTCAAGCAACAAAATGTCCCTCAATGTGTTTTACATAACAATAAATATAGTAAATTATTTAACTTTAAATTTAGTTCTTTGTGTAAGCACAAACCTCACAAGTTTGACAACAAAATATCAGCAAAAGTAACATATTGACAATGAGGTAAGAACAAATTGACAATATATTCTCTAAAAAAATTATAATATCTCACAGAATTTTTGCCTTTCACATAATTTCATCATAAAGATGAAAATGAGACAAAAATGCAGAAAATAATGCTGTGCAGTGCAGGTGAGGAAAAGAAACAGCTAACAGTGCAGTGTACAAAGCACTATCATTCAAATCTAATAAGAGTCATCAGACAATCTGTACATTTACTGTAGGAGGACATGATTAGAGAAGAGAAATTGAGTGCTTCACAGTCCAGGGGCTAATAACAAAGACAAGGAGAGAGTGCAGAGCTAAACATCATCCCCTCTCTCTCCTGTCATACTCATGCCAGCTCTCAGGTACTGCAGTGCAGAGCTGGCAGAATGTTAAGCAACCCAATGATGGGAACAGATTAAAATAATGGGAACAAGGAGAGATTAAATACAAGAGTTGTATAAAGGGTAAACAGACAGAAAAAGATGACACAGGGTAATGTTGAAGGAAAGAGTTTGTGGATGCACCAGCTGGTTGGAAAAGGAATGAAAGGAATTGTTAAGCAGAAATGAAAATTCTGTAATCAATATACTTATCCTCATTCCAAAACTCATGACTTTCTTTCTTGTGTTTGAAGCTCGGCATTACAAGACACATTGCATTAGGTTTGCCATTAGTGACATCAAACGCCATTGGTTGTTATGTGTCTCAAAACCAAACGTGACACAGTTTGAATCTGCCAATGAGAGAATGTTCCTTGCAGAGCACCACTTCAGAAGACGTATTTAATACAATGCATGAGCCATATGAACTATTTTTATGATACTTTTGTTTTCAGCATTTTCAAAAACTTGTTATTCCCTGGTCATTGTATGGAAAAGATCAACTACAGAAGAAACAAAATCATATAATCATTTTTAATGATGTGATTGCATTTATGGAGAAATTTATCCCAACATTCATTATGTATTCACAAAGTTAAAAACATTGACTAAATTTATTACTCTGTTTTAGACAGATGCACTTTTGCATAATGTTATATTTTATACAAGCTCACTGATGGACCAACAGAGCAAAATCAACAAAGTGCTCTGTTTTCAGTTTACCCACGATCCTCTCTGATTTGTAACAAATTACCTCATTCTAGGATATATTTAAACGTAAAAACAATAGCAGAAATTCCTCATAAACAAATTCTCAGAGGAACATCGGTTGAAGACTGAGATCATGGATTGCTATATTGTTGACCTCATCTTGGACCCTGAACACACAAAGACACACACACACCAGTACAGATGGAGTCTTGGCGTAGACAGGAAAGAGTGGCCATCTCCCTGCTCTCACACACCCAATGGCAGGATGTACCAGTGCTCCCAAGCCCTGAGCAAATGCTTCAGGGGTCACACAGGGGATGACTGGAGTGCACTCCACCTCCAGTGAGCTTAACAACCGGGCTTTCCCACAGCAAACCGCACCCTTTAGTCTTTCTGTCCCTCTGATGTGGAGCCAGTGTTTGGTTCTCTTCTAGGATGGTTTGGATTGGGATTTGAGATGCTGTTTCTAGATTAGACCAAAAAACTGCTACTTGCATCATTTTACTACAGCTACCGTACCACAATATGCATCATCAGGGCAGTCGCTAGAATTTATGAGGCTTGGGATAAGATTATGAGGTTAGCCCAAGCCCCCATAAACCCAGCAGTGTATAAAGAGGCATTTAGAGGGCCCCTCTCATCACAGAGCCCAGAAAAACATTTTCGGTTGTTCCTCCTGACGATGGCACAGCACACTGGTGAGCTTAAAATGATGTTATTAAAACACAGTTTTAGACAGGTATGGGTTAATATTGCCCTCAGTAAGTGCTGATGGAGATAATATGCATAAAGCATAAACATGCAAACAGGATAATACTGGTTACGTAACATCTTTATCTTCATCTCCACATAATTCAATAAGTGTCTGAGCAAGCCAGTATGTCTCCTGTCACATTAAACATCAGTAAAGCTCTGCAGAAAGTTGACAATGAATCTATAGAAAACACTAAACAAAAAAATCAGTATTATCTAAATTATTAAAACCCCAGCAAAACTGTCATTGGTGACTGCTTTTGCCAAATTTTCATGATGCAAAACAGAACATAAACAGTGCAGCATTTGCGGAACTGTGATAGCCATGAAATCAAAGGGTTGCAGAAGGGTGTAGCCGTTCTAATGACTATGATAGTTGCAGTTATTATGGTTGTGTAAACTGTGGTGTAAAGCATCCAGTTGCTTTAAGAAAATCTTTTGTGTTTTAAAAAATAATATTTATCAAAACTGTTAACCCATACACTATTGCACTTTCAGGGGTAATACTCATGCTGCTTCCCTTTACAAGACCTTTAGTGGTGACATTTTTATGATTACCATTTAGCAAAACAATAGTGTATTACGTGCATCAGCCTGCAAATAAATTTTCTTGTTGACGAAGATAACAGCTCTGTGGAAATGGTTCTCAATCTGCAAGCAGTAATTGATTTACGGCATATTGGAAAGGCTAATTAGTGCGCTCCATCAAATGAGTGCCTGTAAATGAGTGAAACAGAGCATTTACATAAGCCCATTTACTCTGTGTAAATTAGGTTTACAAGAAAATGTTGCTTATCAAGCATGAAAGATACCTCAAATTGTGAGGTTTGTTAAAAAGTGTTGTACTAGTACTGTTCAGACTAATAGAGCTTATTATTTTTGCCTGGTAGATAATAAAACTGGCCCAAGTCTTAAAAACTTTCACAGAAGATGGGATCTGTATCTGTATCAAAGAATATCTTACAGCCTTGTGGGTAATATCTTTTTATCTTTTTTAACTAAACCTAGCAACCAACCACAACAGCTTAGCAACAGCTTACGCATGAGTTTTACCTTGACAAACACATTTATTTTACAAAATAGTTCCGCATATGTTCTGGTTTGTCTCACATCTGAAAGAAACATCGGATCATAATAAGATACAGCGTGTGCTCAAACACGAAAGAAACAACAGCGGTACACGTTAAACGCAGGAGAGCTACGTGTCTACTTATAATGATGCGCTCGCGTAAGTGTCACTTACAGTAGACCAGCTCTCCTCGCTCGACCCCCCTGCGCTCGAGTTGCCATGGAAACGTACGCCAATATATAAAGCGCCGCGCAACTTAAGATGCTCCAGTAGCCACTCCCTGTAAACAACCGAGCGAAACATCGCGAACAAAGTCGCTTAATAAAAACCAGTTTGTCTTGTATTGGAAACAGGAATGGTGAATACTTTTGTGGAAAGTAATCTGTGTTGTTCCAGAAAACAAACGAGTTCGGTGTGTCGTTTGTAATCCGTAAACAGTTTGACATTTAACACACATTTAATATTTAAAGCAAAATAAATAGTTTGTTTTGGGGAAAGAGCGGCGCTAATGACTGCTTTGCTCGACGCAATGCAAACATTTACATCAACTGTCTATTTTCACGGAACAGTCCCACGAAACACGGAAACGCACATGTAAATTAGCATCGGTACATTTGCAAACATTTGTTAAATAACGACAACAGCGATGTGTAAAGGTAGAAAATATTGTTATGAGTTTCCTTACATCAGTCCTCGCGAAACACCAGACGGACGCTCAACCGAAGAGTAAACAGGAAAAACAAGCGCGCAGTAAGCGTTGATGTTGTCTAGTCAAATCAGCAGGATTATTCCCTCACAGCATTTGGCTTTTTACGTGCCAGGAATGATTTTGAAGCAGTTTCATACAGATCGCACACGTTCAGCCAGTGAGATGGGTTGCAGATGTGTTTGGTTTAATATAAAGCGTGGACTCACGTTATTTCGTAAATCTTGCAGCGCTACACTCATTGTGCAGCATCGGCGCTCCACACGGGACTAAGCCATCCCTCGCGCCTGAAACAAACATGATCAATAAGAGTTAAAAGCATCTTTCATGCATTCGCAATTCTCGAGCTACACAAAGGCTGACAGGAGATGTTACCCTATCGCTGAACGTTTTCAGAAAACGGCGCACATGGTGGTTTGATGTGCCACTGCCAAAGATCAGCACGTCCTCTTCTCTGTGTATTACAACACAGAAAGATGTATGGGGGAGACAGATAGCGATCAGCCTGTATTCTCTATCTATCTTTCTCTCTCTCTCTCTCGTTCCCCCGCCCCTTTCATGCGCGTCTCCGCGTCGCCGGCTCCGTGATTGACTGCGCGCTCCCGCACGCCCTCTCGAACTCTTGCTGCATCTGTGTGGGGTTTATTTCCGAGGTTGTCATAACATAAGCATCAAGTGGGATGAGCGCTAGTACAGTGTTCATACACGCATAAAAATAAATTGTGCTTCTTGGGTTCAAGGCACGAACCCTCTTCTTTTCAATGTTTTTGGCTTTGTGCTTTAAATGTGTGTAGGCTATTTGTGGCCAGATTGATGGTGTAGTGTTGGTTCTAAACTGGTGGGTGGTAGGTGTGCTTTGATTGTTTGCTGACACAAACAAAATAATGCAAAATAGAAACAAGGACTAAACTACATTAACTGCACTTGCTTCAAGAAAACCATGGTTTGTGCAGACCACAATGTGTGTTGTGTGATAAGTTACAATGTGGAGCATATAAAAATATCAAAGTTCGAAAGCCATTTATAAATCAATCTTGTCCTTTGTCATGTTAATACTTTTACATATTGATAGGACAATGCTGCCTGTGAGAACACTCAATTTTAATGTATTTATAGATACTAAAATTGATGTTAAATCTGGGCCTGAGGTAAAATCACTTAAAGAAGGCATTAATAGAGTTTAACATAAAACTGCAAGTTGCTTGCAGAGTTTACTTAACATGGATGACAATTTTAAATTCTAAACAACTGCTGTAAGAATAAATAACAAACACTCCACTATTCCAGCACCCATACACACAATTCACTAGCCGATTTAGTTGTTTTTTTAATAGCTTCAAGTCAAACTGACATTTCCTGCAAAATCAAGTCTCACAGCTCAAGTTAAAAATCAATTATTTATAATTAATTATATTTTGTTATACTAACAGTTGTAAGTCAGGGTAAGATAAGAAGACTGCTATGAATACTGATCTGTTATGTACTTGCTCAATAACAATACATTCTTGTTCATTTTAAATAAAAGAGTTACAGATTGCAGTGTAAAGTGTATAAGAATTGTTTTACAAGAACCTATTCAGAAGGTTCCCACATGTCAGAACTGACTTAACTCAGCATTGCACAGCTGATGGAAAACATATGTGTTACATGACTTAAGCCTAGATAGGGTTATGCAACACATTTGAGCCGCTCTCCCTGTCTGGGAAGAAACATGAACACTGGGCTGATATCTCTGCATCTTGGAGTCCACCCAGCCCCTGCATCATTTAAATGAAATGGCAGCTGCAGTAAAGAGCTGGCCTAAAATCAGAAAATAGACTACACTGATTGGCTTGTACCCAAAAGAAAGATACACCAATTGGATTTACTATTCCACCTACTGACTTTTTAAATGTGGTTATAAGATATCCATGTCCAGATCCTATGAATATTGATTTGTTTAGAATTGGATACTAGCATACTGCTTCACTATATTGTTCAGAATACACTATTTACTATTAAAAGATTATATATTGTAATGCTATTTTTAAATTGTAACTACATTGCTGTCATGTGACCATCACTTTTATTGTCATAAATTCAATAAATATATTTTTTAAAACATCTTCAAACCAATTTGATTTAAAATGCATTTAGGCTAATTAAATAAAGATAAACATTATATTATTTATTTACTATGCTGGAAACATAAGGTGGAGCACATTGCATTGTGGTAAACAGTACCCAGTGCTGTATGCTCTGGATGTACACCACACATTTTGGCATTGGCAGTAGCTCATTTAATGTGTACAGAAATATATTCAAATAATATACATACTGCCAAAAATCTGAAAGCAGTATGCTCTTTATAGCCTTTGTTTTGGGGGGCCTACTAATGTCCTCTGTGGTATAGTCTACTACAGTCTACCAGGCCCTGCAAATTAAAGTGTTGTAATTGTCCAATGCTATTGTTAAGTGTTTTTATACCTTAAAAATGTACTTGGTGTTCATACTAAACAAACTAAAGAAGCAACACTGAATACACAATATAAATACCTCTGTGATCCACTGTTAATAGCTGAAGGCTGTAACTTTTGGGGGTTTTCCATTAAGTCCTCTACGTGTAATAAAACTCAGCTCCTATCTTTATTCTTTCCCATTTGCCAGATGGGAAAGCAAGGTCACTGGGTAGATATGTCTGCTGATAGCTCTGTCTGCTGCCATCCTCATTTCTCACCTTGAACAAGACCAAGGCCTGCCAGGAACCCAGTGATCTCATGCATCTGCACGCACTCTCTCACTTAGTACATCTGCTGTGTGTTTGTTTGTTCTTTTCTAATTTTGTTTAGTGTCATTGTGATCTAATTTCAGTCAGTATAGTTCTATTTCATTTTCACGTCTGGTACGAAGACACGTCAGTCTCGAAATGTCATTTTTGGATGAACTGTTGATTTAACACTGTGCTGAATGTTTATTATGTATGTATTGCATGTATTTAAAGCTGATGAGAAGATGAACAACATTTGAGATGTTGTAAAGTAAAAAAAAGTAAAAAGGAAAGATATTGCCCTTGAACACTTTTTGCTCCATCTTCAAGTCCGTTTTGTTTCCCTCTAATCTCTCCTGCTTATTTCTGGATGTCTCTCTCAGCCTGTTCAATGATGGTTTTGTCTCTGCCTCCAACTGAATTCTGTTAACTACCCCCTTCTTTTCTATCAGAAGGTCAGATCTTGCAATTTGGTGAAATGTACAAACTCTGTCACATATTTAAATAAATATTCTGGGTTATGCTGTATTGATTCAGTGCCATGATGTTGTTTATATCAGCAAATAATTTAGACTTAAACCAAAGTTTATGGTTGCATAAATAAAATAAATAATCAAGATCACAGTTACAGCCGCTGTGATTAAATCATGAAAGTGTTGATTACAGCATTACATTTGCTCTTCTGCTGTTGTGTCAAACATTTGTGGCATTTAGTTTCTAATGAAATCTCTTTCGCTTCCATGCACTTACTGGAAATATGCCTATTTCTCTACTACGTGTGAAAATCAGTATGCAAAATTAGAAGTACAGTAGTAAAACAGTAGGCGAGAAATTCCCTGATGGCATGTTTTCACCAAGTTTCTATCTCACAAAGCCACTGCAACTTATGCACCACCAATTTAAAAACAGTTGGCAGTTGTTTTGTAAGTGTAAGTAAAAAGTACTAAGAAATGTATTCCTCGTGACTGAACTGTACTTGTCTAACACTGCCTAAATTGCGTTTAGGACATTACAGGTTGTGGTGATTTTAAATCATAGGTCAACAAACATAACTGATGAAGAAACTGCATGTTGTATGTCCTATACAAGTATAAAAATCGTATCAGTTGTCGGTACGCAATAGAATGCAGCATGTACTGCCATATACGTTACTGTTTTGATGGCGTTTGCTACATTAAAATACCCACTAACGTATAAAAGTCGTGTTGGTTTTACCGACTGAATGGACACTATACTGTCCTCTCGTTCGTGAACTAGGATCCTCTAAATGGCGCGGTCATGTTGTTCGCTCAATTCGCCACGAGTCAATTTATTCATGACAACATGTGTTCGACCGGAGAGATCAAAGTATCGCGAGAGCAATTCGAAAGCATAAGGAGCCTTCGATGATTCTGTCTCGCGGTACTGTGATGTCACGCGCTGATCGGTCTGCGCAGCGCCGCTTTATTCGAACACACCTGAAAAAAGGTGAAAACGGATCGGATTATTGGGATATATGATTAGTGTACTGATAGGTCTGCTTTGTTGTGGTACTGAAAACAATTACGATGCTACTGCACTTAAGTCTGTTATTCGATTTTGAGGCAAATTTTAATTAAGATTTTTATTAGGATTTACTCGTAAGACTTAAGAGTTTAGTCAGCCGATTCAATAAATCGTTTATAAAAAGATTAATTTGTCGCCACCTAGGTGCGATAAGATGTAGATTAATGCAGATCTGCATTAATCGTCACTGAACAAATCCAATTATTTTGGTAAACAGATTTAAAAGACTTTTAACTAGTTTTAAATAAGAATACACAGTTAATTATATAGATTATATAGATATAACAATGTAAATAGCAGAGGTCAGGTCTTGGGAGAATTTGCTTAAAAATATTTAATTTCATACTGAGATCTCAGAACCAGTATGAGGCATTTTGGTAAATATAAGCACAGTTTGAGACATTGCTGGGATCTCTTTTGAAACTCTAGAAGAGACAGATCTTTTTCTTAGGAGAACCACCTGAGGAGCAGGAGACTAGCAAAAGCCTTTGTTTTCTGACTGATGTCTTTTAATTTCTTTCATTTAAGTGAGTTTAAATATGATAAAGAGAAACAGGTTTTATTTCCTGTGGCATCTTTCGTCCCTAAATACATTTTCTTTGAAACAGCTCTTTAATAAGTGGAAAGGTTCACTAGACCAGACAGAGAGGTGGATGAATACTTTGATCCTGGTGTCACTTCTTTGAATTCTACATTCCCATCCTCTGACTTATAAGAAATTGCTTCTTTGGCCTTTAGCAGACCTATTACAGAGGCAGATGCCCTAGTCAACATGGGGTTAAGTGC
This sequence comes from Ambastaia sidthimunki, assembly GCA_036877625.1. NCBI lineage: Eukaryota > Metazoa > Chordata > Actinopteri > Cypriniformes > Botiidae > Ambastaia > Ambastaia sidthimunki. Next base: position 1,796 of record JAZGTK010018932.1, on the reverse strand, counting down.
CTTATTCACAGGGAACTCACCAATTCTCCAGTTGGATAACCTTTTCCAGGGTTTGAACCAACCTTTGAATTTTATGAAGAGATTTTTAACAATTAAGCAAGCAAGTATCCCCTCACCATACCCAATATTTTACCAGCAGAATAAAAGCACAGCCATGCAAGACACAATCTCATTTCAGACTTTGAACATTAATGGCTTTTAATTTACATGTTGTTCAAGCTTAGGAGAGTTGGATTGTGTCATATCATGCATATACCAATGCTATACATCCATATAGTGTATTGTTGTACCAATACATTACAATTGTCACATGGACTGCAGATACATTCTGTGTTGGAAGGCTACCATTCAGCTTTAAGGGTCTCATGATGTGGTCATATCATCATTTAATGAGATGGACTAAGGCGTTGTCATAGTATTACCATGGCAACTGTTTCCAGCCAGGTGGAAGCCAGTGATCCTTTTTCCTGTGGAGAGAATGAGTGTGATGTGAGAGTGGTGGGTAGAGAGGAACATCCGAGAGGAAAACAGACACAAGTATTTTTTTTAATTTACTGACTTATTTTTATCATTTCATTGATTAACAGTGTTAACTGGGTTATGTCATGTGGAGTTCATCATTAGTTGCAGCACTTTGATGTAGTAAACAGGCCATATATAGAGTACTCAGTCATGTGTGTGATTTCTTTCAGAACGGAAATAAACAGAATAATGTTGCTAACTAGAACGTGTCCCTGGATTTACATCCTTGCTGGTCAACCAATCAGCTTTAAGATAGAAAGAGTTAGGTTCAACATACCCCTGATTATTGGGGGAATTTGTGGTTAGAGTTTGGTTACTCATCTGTGGGTTCTAATCAACAGAGCACTGGCAATATATCATTAACCTCTAGGGTTTCATAAACTCTATAGGGGAGAGTGGGGTGATTTGTGCTGGGGGGGAAGTTGTGGTAAACAGTACCCGGTGCTGCGGCAAGTTGTGCCATGAGACCACCTTTTTCCTGAAAGCTATATTTCTGAAACAGTTTATTTCAGATCTAAAGTTATTGTTCCCAGAGATGCGCCACATCCTGAAATATATGTACATACCTAAGTTGAAGGCATTACTGTCATGGCCTCACTTTAAAGTCAATTTGAGTAAAAACTGGCACAACTCACCCCACTCTCCCCTAATGCTGAGATCTGTGTTGGGTTAAGAGGAGTGATGTGGAAGTTAAAAACTGAGTTTGAACCATTGTTTTATAGAAATGTTTACCAACTGAAGATGTTGATCTAGTAATACAGCAACATTTTGAAAAATGATGAACACCATAAATGTATGTAATCTGATGATTATCATATATGACACCATCATTTGAATGGCAATTTTTATAAAATCATTTTATAAAATCTATATTCTTGTGGTTTTTATTATTATATTAATTCCACCTATTATATGGGTTTAAATTCTAATTTTATTTATTCAATTTAAGTTATTAGAGGACTTATCAGAGGATTCCAGAAGTGAAAATGGAACAAATTAGCGATAATGGAAATGGAAATTAAACCTACAAATGCAATAATACGTTTTTAAAACTCAGACTGATAGTATCAAGGTTAACCCTTTGATTGCCACACTGCGAAGCACAGAGAACAGAGAACCTGTGGCTGATTTATTCCTGAGTGTCAGATTAATTTACAAGTAGTTGGAAATCAAAGGGAGTTGGTGAGGGCAGTCATGTCTTTGGGTGTTATCAACTCCTCGCTGTTACTGGCCCAGCCAACCCTTCGACAAGATCCAGCATGCTTGAATCTCTC
>JAZGTK010018931.1:0-11619 GCA_036877625.1 Ambastaia sidthimunki | reverse complement strand
TCACGAGGAGCGGCTGTGGCTGGACTGCCTGTGGATCGTCCTCGCGCTGCTTGTCTTCTTCTGGGACGTGGGCACTGATCTGTGGCTCGCGGTCGATTACTACGTCAAGCAGGACTACCTCTGGTTCGGACTCACACTGTTCTTCGTGCTGGTCCCGTCTGTGCTGGTTCAGATCCTGAGCTTCAGGTGGTTCGTACAGGATTACACGGGGGGCGGTCTGGGCACCGTGGAGGGTCTCAGGAGCCGGAGAGACACGGCGAGTCCGAGCGCAGGGGTCTACGGCAGGGCCAGATGCTGTCGCGTATCGGTGTGGATTTGGCAGACGATCATACACATCCTTCAGATGGGACAAGTGTGGAGGTAAGCTGCACCGCACTCCCCCTTGAAGCGCTTGCTTGTTTCATTTTGACACTTTGAGTTTGTCACCTTATGTAACCCGTGTGAGCGCAGGCCAGAGAAGATGCCACTGTTTACTACATTCACCCAAGCAAATACTCTTGCCATTTTTATAGAGACATCTCATGTCAAAGGCACAGGGCTGTGCAAAACAGCATCATCTCAACATGTGCTTTTCTGTGAATGAAAATCGCAGGATTACGCGTAAAGGCGCTGTGCTGGAGTACATAGTGTATCACCGAGGTGAGTCTTGGATCGCGCATAGTGCATCTGAGGATTCATTCACCCCCCCGCATGCAAACAGGCTGAGACCACTGGCGAGACGAGAATCGGGTTTCTCAGGCTACCCGTCCCTCTGGAACGAGATCGCCCCTTTTTGACTCGTTTGCATCGACACAGTTGCAATTTATCAGCTTTTGTCTTAAATAGTCGCGCATATCAATGATGTTATCACAGGTCACACCGACGAAGTCAAGTTCAGTGTGATATCAGTTGGTACAGTGTGTGCTTTCATGCGATCTATGGGGAGAATAGTTAGATCAGGAGCGCACAGGGAATGGGATGCAGACTTTGGTATTGGATACAGTGACATATTGTGTTTAATGTCTGATCCAGTAGAAATGATGCGACAGTTTTCCCGCAGCAGACAGGCGCAGTGGCTGCGTGCACAGCGTCCAGTTTAGTTAGACGATCAGCTGAGCGTGATTTGATGTCATTCGTTATTTATGCTGCTTGTGTTCGTGTTTCTCACTTGATGATGTGATTTTTGCTTAAACATGAGATCAGTGTGTCACAATTGTTATGATGTCATCGCTTTAAAGGTGCTACAGTATCTCTCTCTCTCTCTCTCTCTCTCTCTCTCTCTCTCTCCTTACGTCTGTCTGTGTGTGCAAAGGGAATTCCTCCTAATAATAGTAAAAATAATAGTAAACTATTTGTGTGCATGAGATTAAAAATCAAATAAATAAAATAATTCCAAACCTTTCCTGGAATTTAAGCTTTGATTTATATATCTATGCTGCATGTTAAATAGTGGGCAGATGTGTGTTACTGTGGGGGTCTTGTCTGACCCCGGAGAGTTCTGTCTGCTGACGTTCACTTTCTGTGGTTGCTACGCAACCAGTGGTACATAATATTTGACATCAGTTTGTTCACGGATCTGCAATTCAGATGTATTTAATTCCAAATAGTAGACTTGCTGTAAGGGCACTCAATTTATTTGCATAGATATTATGCAAATTTGGACGCAACCTGTGTTTTTTTTTTATATCTTGTGTCTTTATTTTAACATGAATTAAGTGCTAACAGCAACACAGAACAGTTACAGTTCCTGCTTCACAAATTCAGAACCCAAAGTCAGGGGAAGATGGTTTAAGGTAGAATATTAAACGGTGGATTATCTTGAGAAAGAGTTGTCCTGCTTTAAAGTTTCCAGCAGAAGTGGGTTAGAAGTAACATCAAACGTCTTTTTACACTTTTAAATAATGTTAAAAAGTGCTCATATATAGATTCCTAGGTAGACTAAGACTAAACAAATTGAATAAGAAGATACCTTCAAATTCTTCGTCCAGAAAGCAGTAACATTGATTACCGTTGCATATTGTTATAATGCTCATATCATTATTTGTGCATCTTTTTAAATCTGCCTAAGAAGGTCTTAACAGTTTCAGCTCAGACATTTCTAACACCACACTGCTGTAAAGTTTTACTTTTTAAAGCTGAACCGATAATGTCACACAAAAGCTGGCCAAAACCCAAAATATGAAAAGTGGGATTCCACAAATCTGCCTCTGCAGCAGCCTCCAACTGCCAGACAAATCCTTCTGTCAGAGGCCTCAGAACATGAGCATTTAATACGATTCTCAGCCCGTGAGAAAAGCTTCAGTTGTATGTTTACTGATTCACACTTGGCACAAGAGACTGACGATGTCTTTGTTGGCTTCAGTAACTAGTCTGTTGCGGCAACATCTCAGCTGCCAGGACCTCCAGTCTTTCCCACCATGCATTGCTTGAAAGTCAGTCAGGGCAAGAGTCTTAAGAGATAAACAGAAGATAATGTTCAATTAAACAGCCTGAGGCACATTTTCTAAGCTGGTTATGAGCTATGCTGTAAGCTCTTAGGCTGCTGGGACATAACAATCAAGTTTGCCCAAGTTGAGGCGACATTGTTGCACAGCGTACAAACATGCATTTGCTCTGAATTCTCACACGCTGTCTGAAATGATAGATAACAACACTGCAGGATCTCAACATTCCCTGCTGAAATTATCATTTACCAGCATGTGGGTTTTGGATGCTGGTGTCCCAACTAGACTTTAGGACTAGCTTAACCAGCAAGACTTCCTTGGTCTATCAGCCTCACCAGAAAACCACGCTGGTTAAGAAGTTGCTTAACTACTCCCCCAGTACTGCCACTCAAAACCAACAGCTTTAACCTGATCACCATTTCAAAAAATATTTTTGTTAACCAGCCATCATGAGCCATAAACTTAAATACATATAACAGTAGCAGCCATGCTCCAATCTGGCAATTCCTGCTTGGGTTTGAGCACAAACCACTTTGGTTAGTCAGTTTTTCATTCACAGTATTGTTTAACAGTAATTTCTTTAACAGTGAATCATTGTAATGATGGCCATTAAATAATATTAACAGTCATTTTAAATGATAATAACAGAGTTGAATAGAGCACAGTTCAGGCTTGGTGTTGATGAAGGGGTACTTCAGAGCTGTAAAGCTTTGCAAACACTGCTATAATAAGCTCCCTAATACTGTTTTTAAGGGCTTTTTCTCTGCCTACTGTCTTGCCAGCTCTGTCTAGTTAAAATCATTGCTTTGCTGCTCTGTCCTCCCCATCCACTAGTTAAAGTCATAATATGCACCTTTTCTTTCTCTCCCTCGCTGCTTGTTTTCCCTTTTTCATAAATCTCCACTTGACCTCCATTTCTGTCAAGGAAACTGGAGCATCTGTCGGCCTTCCCATTATAGGAGACTTTTCCCCCATCTGTGACGTTTAGAGAACACTCCAGCCCCCCCTCTGTGCTTTATCATCTCTAGTAAGGTGAACACAACGTACTCTCACTTCTGTTTGCCCTCTGAGTGTCACCCCTCTCACAGGAGCTAAGGTAGGATATACCATAGTGTTGTATGGTGTTTGTTTGAGAGTGTTGTATGATGTTTGTTTGAGAGTGTTGTATGATGTTTGTTTGAGAGTGTTGTACGGTGTTTGTTTGAGAGTGTTGTACGATGTTTGTTTGAGTGTTGTATGGTGTTTGTTTGAGTGTTGTATGATGTTTGTTTGAGAGTGTTGTATGGTGTTTGTTTGAGTGTTGTATGATGTTTGTTTGAGAGTGTTGTATGGTTTAAGAGCATGTTTTTGAAATAGCACCACCCTTCCACCAAAAACTTGCGCATTACTCATGTCCCACTGAGTTCTTGAAAAATATTAGTCATTACATGGGTGGTTGAACAGAACTGTTGTCAACAGAAAAGAAATATTTACAACTGAGGTCTCTTTATATGTCTTAATTGTTGCTACATTGACAAGAGATTAAACAGAGAACACAAATTGAGAGTGATCTCACATGTGTCTCGAGGTTGCCAACTGTCCCGCATTAGCTGGGACATCATGTATTTTGGCCCACTTTACAGTGTCCCATACAAGACGCCTTCTGTCCTGTATTTTTTGCCAAGCCTAATTTGTCTTCTCAGAAGTTTCAGAGTTGTAGAAGAAATCTCAATATGCTCAGGATACCAGTGCCTGCAATAAAATGTCTTTAATAAAGATGGCAATAAAAGACTTTAATATGATCTCAAACATTTTTACTCTGTACTTTTATTAAATTTCAGCAGTTATCTGTTTCAATCTGTTTTCAGTTTCAATTTCTCAATGAATTACAGGAGAAAAGTCAATGCCTAAATGAAACATAATTGAGATCTCCAATAGGTCTCAGGGCCTTGAAAGCAATCTGAGCAATACCATTATCCTGTGGGCATCAGTGCATAAACACAATCTAAATACACAAGCTGTGTTCATAATGCTCAACACAAATAACTTGGTCTCTAGTGACAGGTAGTGTAGAGCACTGCCTGGTCTTGAAAGCACCACTTTATAGTTCAGCCGTCTTCTCAGGGGCCTTTTTCTGCTAAACAGCCTTTACTGTTAAACGAGAACTGAAGACACAGCAGTGAGTGGGCAGATCAATGTGTTACACTGCTGACATGTGTTAGATGTGCTCACAGTAAACTACACTAGACTTTAATTCCCTGAAAGCATTGCAGAACTGACTCCACACACACACACACACACACACACACACACACACACAAAGACATGATGCTTTTTATACTGTACAATATATTCTAATCCACTAACCCTTACAGAAAACTCTTGGCACTTTTAATTAACTAAAATTCACCATTTTGAATGTTTTACTCGTGTCAGACCAGAGACTTATGGACAACACCAGCAACAGCCACAAACAGACGTGTGTAAGTTGTGAGCAGAAGTGTATGTGCACCAGTGTGATAATTGTCACAGCTTGAGCGATGACATGATGAAGTCATGCTGGAATCAGTCCTGTTTACAGAAGCCAAATGCACAAAGGAATGTTATGACTAATTTGTGTTTTCGCTTGTTAGTGTGCTGGTGTGAGGACCGTACTGGTTCATTTATTTCAGCTTCTATCATCTTGGCGGTAAATTGTAATGAGTAATTTGTGAGCATGTATACAGATTGGACCACAGAGCGCTGTGAATAATTTGTATGTTTGATCTCACCAGCTGGGTTTACGATTATGACTAGTTTTAATTAGTATTTTTATTTGTACCGCAACCATTTATGATTATTAACCAGTGTGGTCTGTGTTAATGTGTTTAACTCTTCTAGTTATAAATGCAGTAAATATAGTGTCATTTTCTGCTAGGTTTAGCAACAAACTCTTAAGGTTTCTGAGTCTCTGTGTGATAACATAATTCCCTATTTATTTTCAAAAATGTTAGAGTTTGAGTTTGACTTTGACTCCACAGGCTCTGTCACATTTTTCTGAATGCAGCTTCCAAAGAATTGCATCTTTGATAATTAGATTAACACTTTTTTAATAACTGTACAGTCTAAAATTTAGAATTCACCCACTCACATGCCTAATTATGATCAGTCCAACTGAAAATTCATCATCATCTACCCACCTTCATCCAAACATGAGTCAAAGCTGTAATTATTTTATCATCATATCATGGTATTAATGAAAAGAAACATCATGGTATTTTTGTGACAATTGACACTGACACCCTCAGGTTTTTGGAGGGGTAACAAATCTTTCCTTTGGGTGTAAGTGTTTGGTACTGAAAGGGCCAAAGGTAACAGTCAATGGTAACAGTCAATCTTTCTCTTATCACATCACTCAGCGTATGTGATGACAGAGTGAGATTTTCCCCCGAGGCCTGACTGAGAGACAACCATCAGCTCATTCACTCATCACTTTTACCCATCATCAAAATTTACCCATCATCATTACCCATCAGCTGCGTCCCCACACACACTGATGCTTGTGCACACTCACACACACATGTACGTGGATGGATGTGATGTCACACTCATACTCGTGTGTGATGTGATCTCAGACGAATTCATTTAAATATAACAACAGTGCAGAGCTGATGAGTTGAACTGTTGGCTCTGAAAGCTGGACACATGGTCGGTCTGCATGGGTCATAAAGCGGTAAATGGAGACAGCTGGGTAGTTAAATTTATTTGTTTATTTGTAAAAACATTTTAAAGATACACTCAGCAATTTTTGTTTATGTTATTGGTCAATACGCCAGTCATCTTGGATTTACACTGACACCACTCTTACTTATATTGTAAACGCACAAAATTATCACCAACATTTTGCACCCTGTTGCAATTTCAGTCCTCAAATCTGATTGCTTTTATCCTCAGGCCAGGCATAGGACCTCCTGGAGATCATTTTAAGAGCAGACAGGCAGACGTTCATAAATTCAAACTAAAGGATTCTGTTTCTTCAACACTACACTCACCCACTTACATAAATATTTGTACTACGTCTGCTGGAGTGGGCAGGACAGATAAAAGCAGTTCTGACCTCCCTGCAGAGCTGAAAGAGAATCGCTTCTCTGTGATCTCTCTGTCCTCGTCTTACAAACACAAATCCGCTGTCACTACACGACACCTTCAAATTAGAACGTGCAAAACGAAAGCGGAACGTTGTTAAACAGTGTTAAATCTTATATAAGCAGCCGACAGTGAGGGAATTAGTCGTGTAAGCTGATTCTTTATACGAACATTTTAATGAAAAAAGTCACTATAAAAACATTTAATGCGTTCAAGGAAATCCTGCTATTTAGCAAACAATATCTATGATGGTGAAAAAAGAGGACTTGTATGTGAAGACGAGGAGTGTCAGTTTGTAAAATACCTTTAAAGGCTTCTGAAGTGGTGATTTGTAGTCATGATGAAAGTGTGCTATTTATAAAGCCATGGAGAAAATCAGATTATAAAGGAGATTGGCTGCAGGATGTAGGATAAGACAAGCCGTTGTTTTGCTACTGTGTTACTCTACAGATTGTCACATTTTCCTGTTTAGGATCTGAGGCTTGTATTTGAAACACTCTCTGTCCCCCGGCAGTGGGGGAACGTTAAATCTGGACGAGGTCTCTCAGAAGTAATGCCCCGGTGCTAAAACTGACCCACTTTAATGGATAGCATCACGGTGTCCATTCAGGCTGATGGTGTTTAAATGTGATGATGCCCTACAGCCACAATCACCACTGTGTGTCCACTCATGTGTGTTAAGTCAAGCCAGAAGCATCCACTGTCTCTGGTATGTTTTTCTTGCTTTCTCAGGCCTCACTGCATCACACTCTTGTGTTTTCTGTACCTTTCATGATTTGTCTGTTACTGTGGATGTTTGGGGAACTCAGTGTGTTTTTGATCATTTCTGTTGTGCTGACTTAAGCAGAATTTTGGAGGAAGTCCTCACTGCACAGCTCAGACCAGTGTGATGTCACAAAACCCAGATTTATGATCCATACAAAATGCTAATCTGAATTTTCTTTAATTCTGCAAAACTGTGCACAGCAGGGAGACTTTATTATTGCTTTGAAAGAAACCCACACTGGCATCACAGAAGTGGTGGAATGTTTTAATTATGCAATAAGCCCCTTGCAGAGGAAATATTGTTTTTTATATTCTTGTAATGTTATTAATAAATTACAACGTCTGGTGCAAGAATGCTCACCAAATAATCTACATTTGTAACATTTTTTAGATGTTGTTTAGGCGTTTCTTTTGCTGACTGCAATTTTTACACCACTGGGACCAATTTTTTTATGATCTTTCAAAGGGCCCTAAAAACCTCAACCCCAAAAAACAGTGATTATATCACAGTATGTTTGTTTCAGAAACACAGCACCAGCACTGAGATTCAGAGTGTCGTCGCGTCAGGAGACTAAATACTAACCTTGATACCTGCTGCTATGACAGCTCATCCACTTGTCTTTGTTTGCTGCTCTGCTCGTACTGTCTCGCTAGTTTTCTGTTAAGCAAACATGCAGACACATACAAACACACATGCCATGTCTTATCCCTCTGCACTCTCTCTCTCTCTCTCTCTCTCTCTCTCTCTCTGCTGTAAGGTGATGACAGTTGTATTAGCAGTCGATTGTGAGGTCAGTCTCGCTCAGCTCCACTGAGACGCAGCAACACAGCAGAACAGAAACAAGAGCATTCAGAATAGAGAGAAAGAGATACATCAGACAATTGTTATTTGTCTGTAAGAAAATCTTTACGTTTTAATGTCATGGGCATCATTTTGTTTGTGATGCCCAGAATTGGTCACAGACGTCCCTCAAGAACATGGATTATTTTGTAAAGAAATTATTGCAAACGTTATTTCATGTGAAATGAGGTCACACATCTTTCACTTTCAGCCGCGTGATATTACATCTTTATATAATCTTAATATCTTTATATTTTACTAAACCAAAATGACAGTTGTAGATGCTTCTCCAGTATTCACATGCGTCCTGTGAGCTCATTCATAAAGTTTGTGCCCCATCAAACCTTCTGTGAATCTGAAATTGTGCACCATGATCACATCTCTGTCTACCCAGAAGATCCTAAAAATTAAACAGGACATGAATTTAACAAACAGACCCCACTAATAAGTGAAAACCAGCCCGGGTGTCAGAAGGCCGGGAATCTCCTCACTGATGGAGGTCTCGGCTCAATGTAATTCCCACCAATTCCCAAGTGTCAATCACAAAATCAGGAACATACAGAGTGGCTGCGTGTCTCCTTACAGAGGAGAACACAGTCGGCTAATCCTGCACTGTGAATAGACTGATGGGAAGATTCCTTTGGGAACACTGAATTCTGTAGGGAATAAACTGGAGTCTGAGTTTATGGGCTGTTGGATGTTTGCGATACAGATTCGACAGATGGTGGAGAACAACAAACTAGTTGAGAATTTGAACTCCCTCAAGATCAGTTAAACTGCTATTCTAGTTTATAATGTCTCTTGTATGGGTGAATTATCATCCTCTATACTATAAACAGAATGTTTTCTTCTTCAATAATAGGAAATTACTTGATCACAGATGCATAATACTGGACTGTGTAATGAGGGGAGGTGTAACACTAACAATACATGCATTTATATTTTAAAAAGACTACATTATAATGTTAGATTTAACATATAAAGTCAAAGAGCTACAGTTGCTTGACAGCTAATTCTTGTTACTGCTGGAATAATATTAATTTAAAGATTAATAAATAATAATTATAATTAGTAAATATAATTATTTGAAACAAGCTGTAATCTTTATACTTTGCACATACTGTATGTACTACAATATATAGATCAGCTGATGAGTAGAAAACGGATTTCAAACAGTTCGGTTCATTTTAAATAAGCTACACTAAAAAGTCATGCAGGTTTTTTTCAGAAAGCGTATGTAATCTGTCATTTATATATTTACCAACATCCTCAAGATAAAATGAATATTTTCATGCATCAAAACTTTCAGACAGCATTCCAGAATGTGTTTTGACATCACAAAAACTCATGTGCTAAATAAATGTGTAAACGTCGCACATCTTTATCCAGTGTGAGCTCAACAGAGGAAGAATAAAGATTAAAAGCAGCATCTCTCACTGGGAGACTCTGAAACTCATCAGGTTTCTCTGACACCAGACCCTGTGAAGCTGTTTGTATGGCCTCAGGCTGTGCAGAGAGCTGCCATGTCTCTAACATCACACTCTGCACTCAGACACATACAGAGAGACTGAGAGAGGGGCCTGGCTAACAGAAAATGTTCTCGGAATGTTGTCCAACGTTCTCTAAAAGTTGTCTCAAAGTTCTCAAAAACATTCTTGCAGTAATGTAAGTAGCATTTTTATTAACATTAGGGAAATGTTCTTACAACCTAAAATTGTAAGCTGGTGAGAGGGTGTGAGATAAGAGGGAGTCTGCTGTATATAAATACATTGAATTAAGAGCAACAGAAAATTGAGTTACACTACATTAAACTGAAGCATTAAGATTCACAAGCATCAGAGAGAGAATAAAGAAACAGCCAGTTTTCATCTGTGATTCATCTGTTCTGCTGTTCTTTCATCATCTGATGTTTGTTCAGAAGTTACTCAACACAGTTACTCAACACAGTCTATTATGAAGCTAAATGGGGTTGTGCTGTATAACATGTTGCATCTCTGAAATCTCTTGTAACCCTTAATGGGGTGATTTACTATAAAATGAGAATTGTGTCATTATTTACTCTCTCATGTCCGTTTAGACCTGAATGACTCTCTTTCTTCTGTGGAACACAAAAGGATTTTAGACAAAATGTTAGTGACTGACAGATTTGATCCCATTTATTTTCACTGTATATAAAAACATTAGCAATCTTTAAAATTCCTCCTCGTGTTCTACTGAAGAAACTTAAACTTCTTTACAATGAGAGAATCTGTCACCTGTAGTTTTATGTGTCCATGTGCTGACTGGATTGGTGGTCTTAAACAGATGGAGATGAGGGGACTTTAATTTACATAGCGTGTCAGTACACGACATCACAGCCTCTCAGACGCTCTGCTAATGACTTATTGACTGTTCATTCTTCATGGATGTGTGGTGATGCTTTCATCAGTGATGGAGAAGCTGGGAATGGGTGCTTGGAAGTCCCTGATGCACATCAAATGGGAATGTGTGCATTCAAACCCAGCACACACAAACCACACGTCCAAACATCTGAGACAGCCATGTTCACCATTAATCCTGGAATTAAATGGAGAAATGTATCATATAAAATGAACAAGATTCTGGACTATCTCAAGGTCACTTAGATTTAGGTTAGATTTTCTTGTTTTCATTGAAGCATGGGAAATGCACTTTGGAACATTTTTGAATCATGTTGTCATGGCTTATGGAGTTTTGCACAGACCTGTGGAGGCCAGAAGATCATGTCAGCTCAAGTACTCATTAGTACATTGGGGACATACTAGAAGATTCTGGAAGTGTTTTAAGTAAATTTTCATAGCAACTATTTATTTTAGTTATGCTAATTTGTCCGAATGAAGCATTTAGCATCAAGTAGAAGCATTTAAACAGAGTTTCACAGAGTCACAGACGTTTGACCTCACGGTGTATTTGTATTCTTTCCCAGTATTGTGGCTTTCATTGACTCTGATTATGACTAACACATTCATATCCGTTTTAGAATGACATCATGTGAATTGTGAAATAAATAGAAGCTATGATTAATTCACTAATAGATGATTGTTTTCAGATGACTCATAGTTTATAGTAAGCTGTCAAATGAACGCATCTGTTTTTCTTTAACATCTGTTCCTCCTTATTTTGCCTTTCTGTCTGATTCTCTCCTCCACCCACCGCATCCGTCTCCTCGTCAGACGCCTGCGTGGAGGTGACACCAGAAGTTATAATTTTCTGTTTCTTGCATGCACTTCAAGCTCTGGAGGGTGAGTTTTTTCTTCTTTCTCGCTCCAGAAAAGGTGTTTCCAGGTGTCCAGCAGAGATACACCACAGAGAGAGTTTGAGGGGGATTGTCAGCTGAAGTCCGTGTGGAGAGGTGGAGAAGATTGCTTGTCTGTTTTTTTCAGAATGCTGTTGGAGTCAGCGACTTTCCCCTGCTTAAATTTCGAGCCGTTGTCTTTTTCAATTTGTTCTCAATGTGTCACTCTGACA
>JAZGTK010018930.1:0-11619 GCA_036877625.1 Ambastaia sidthimunki | reverse complement strand
ACAGAACCAAGAACCTTTTTTGCTGTGAGGCAACAGTGCTGCACACTGAGCCACTGTGCCACCTATGATCTCAAACACTATTTATTACATTTTTCCAAGAACAAATTATTGAACATAGATATCTAAAACTGTTTTATCTTTATACTTTTACTGTAATAGTGCTTTTCCCATTGCAATCTATTTTATTTTTTTAGCACAACTGTCTGCAATAAAAGATAACTAGGAACTCTGTTGAGCTACGACAGATTTAACTCTGAGTATGTAATTAGCTGGACTTGAGCATGTATTTGTGCATTTCCGTAAATTAGCATATAATACTAGCTGAGCATTTGTGCAGTGCTTAAATGAGCTGCTGATGTCAGGTGTAATTGTGGAGATAGAGCTGGCTGAAGTTTGGCTGATGTACCTGATCATTGTACCAGTTCATTGGGCATCAGGCATCAGCTCTCTGCCCAGCCTTCCACAGACCATCACACATTTGATCAGTTGCTTGAAGCCAGGTGAAAAATATTGGGACACTCACTCCATTAAACCCTGTGCGCATCAATGGTGTGTGTGTTTGTGTGTGTGTGAAAGAGAGAGAGAGAGAGAGGAAGTATTTCTCTCAGGAACATGAACAACTTCTTTCCAGGCCCAATGCCAGTCTGGTAAAAGCACAGTGGGCCAAAGGTGACAGGTCCTGCACGGTGCCATAGCCCCATTTAAACAGATATCGCTCAATAGCAAAAAACAAACAAACCAAACCCTCTGCCCTCAAACCATGCAGTTACATTTACTAACATTTACCACGAGGTCACAGTTTGGCTGGTTAGCAGGAACCAGTTAACTGCTATTGCCTGTTGTCATAACTACACCATCTGGCTGCAAAAGTATCTTTCTCTATTGATAGCCAAGAATAACTATATATTTTAATATTTTGTATTTGGACGTTAGGGCCATTATTTACACATGTTGCATATTGTTGTGGTGGTGCCATCACCCGAACAGTGAGCATTGTTATGATGTTGTTTTCCTGCAACTCCAGAGTAATATATCACATGACATTTACGGCTCAGGATTATTGGCTTAAAAAGTCTGGCTGCATAACTGAGTGGCCATGAGCAAAGGTGACAGTTTAGCTCCAGCAGTTCTTGGGGCAATTGAGCTTCTTCAATTGAGACAAATTAGCTTTGTCGTGGTATTATAGACCTTCATGACATTTAGGTTGAGTTAGAGCACAGTTGCACATTGTTTGCCATTCATCTTAATGACAAAAGTGTCCCACTTTATCCTAACTAACAATTCACATCTGTTAGTTTCATTGTGAGTGGGCAGAAACGCTGGAGACACGTTTAATCAAATGAATAATTGGTTATAAAAGTTGCCAAAGACGAGCAGTAGATGCTCGTTTTATTCTTTTAATCTAAAATGATTCAACATGCTCAAGACTGAAGTAGAACAAATTCAGATTTAAGTATTAAAGTGCAGTTATCAAGGCAGACATAGAGCCATGTGAAATAATGAAGAAATAATTTGAAAATGCAGAGAAAGAGACTTTGTGGAAGACAGACGATAAATCTGTTTCCATAGCGATAGACATAGACTTTATCACGTTGTGGCTTGTTCTGTATCACCCGCATGCATATGTTTGCCCTAACTGGTCACATTCATTTGATTTGTTGGGAAAATATGTTGTTTTTTGTTTATGTTGATAAACACAATGGATATAAACTATTCAGATTGTGAAGGTTTTTCTGTCAAGTTGCTGTGTGTGTCAGTCTCTGGTTTGTGCTGTGAGTTGTGTTGATATTTGGGTGCATTCTGGAAGTCCAGATACTAGAGATGCAGTTGCTAGAGGCAACATCAGGGTGATGTCAGTGACACGTGCTCATCGCTATAGAAACACTACCATGTTCCTAAACAATACTATGTCATAGTAAAATAGGATGCAGAAGAAGAAAGTTTCGTTCTATCTATACTATCGTTCTAAATAGCAGAGCATTCAACACCACAGCTCCACTATTTACCAAAAAAAGCTTGATAATCACATTGTAAGTCATGTTGGAAATCATATAAGAATATTAGAAATCATATCAGAATAGTAATATTTGGGTGTGGTGTTATCCATATATTTTCGAAAAAATTGAGTGTTGGTGTGTGGTTCCTGTCCATTCCCTTCCTGTGAAGATGGTATTGTGCATGTGAAGCGAGAAGAAACGGTCTCCTGAGGAAAGGTGTCTTGAGCAACAATATTGGCTTGAGACTTGGCTGTAATTTAGAGACTTGTGAACAACACGAGTCTACTGGTCTACAGGGAAAACAGTTTTCTCTGAATTTCACAACACTGTTTTTTTTTTAATAGAAAATCTGTCAAGCACTCTGTCTTTGAAAAAATACAAACTTATTTGCTCCTTATTCTACAACAGAGCATTTCTAGGAAATCCCTAGAAATACTACCCCTCAAATGTTATGAACTATATAACTATATAGTTATATATAACTATATATATATATAAATAATAGTTATATATACATATATTTGCATATTTTTTGGTAATAGTTTTCTATGTGCTGTATTAATTTTACTGTTGCAGGATATATATATGTATATTCTGTAACTTATATATATATATATAAACATATATAAACTGTCCTGCAACAGTTAGTACAATTAACCTACAGCATATAAAAAACTATTACCAAAAGGGACTGCAGATTGTCCACGGTGTCTGTCTTCACTTACCCCACAGACAATCTTCAGAACTGTTCTGGTTTCCAGTTTATTCAATTATTTTATCCAGAAAACTAGCAGCACTTAAACCACCAGAACACCAGTCCTTTAATGTACAAAGAGAACAATTCCATTTCATTTCAACCTGTTGCTGTGAAATGAAGAGCTCTTTATGTGTTTCCCACGCCTCTTCAAACTGCTCAGCTTAAAGAATGCCTGCTGTTCTCGTCTTGCTGCCTCAGAGTCGCACTGAGCCGAGTTTCTCCTTCAAGCGCTTAATCGCTGCTGATTACACAGGTCACAGCTCTGATTATTATGAATTTCACTTCCAATCTGCAGAAAATCACTTTGACCCATCTGCATGTCCTTAATTGCTCTGTGGGTCCTGATTATACAGTTTCTGTCTAATACGGGTCATTTGAGATGTTGTGTCATTAGGGTTCGGTATTCAAAGAGATGCAGAAATGCAAGTATGTTAGCGAGAAGTGACTCATTTGCAATGCGTGCCGCTTTGCGTGGGTGAACTCAAAATGAGTTCAAGAAAACATCCACGGGTGCTTTTATTCATTGAGTGTTGTTTCCCACGCAGCTGTTCATATCTACTCACTTTTGAGGAGCGAGGAAAGACACTTCTTGTAGATATCAGAACGAAAATGTTCTGAATGCTAAAACTGCGACAATCTGTCTGTGGTCACAAAGGTGGGCTGCTGCTCAGCCCTCTGCAGGGGTTTGGTTATCTTAAAGTGTCACAGTCATGGGCGGAAACTGTTGTCAGTACACAATGCAAAGCCTAAATCGAGGCTTTTCCCTCAAAGCTTTTGAAAGCTTAGAGAGGATGCATAGTTTATTGGTGCCTGGGTAGGCAGGCAGCTACAAACTTGAGCGAGATGAATGCTTGCAGAGTTGGGGATTAAGAAGTGTATGAGAGGAATGACAAATCCCAGATTTCTCTTTTAATGCAGAAAGAACCTGTTAGCACTGCTCTTGACGAAGTGTAAATGCAAAATGCATTTGACGACTCAAATTAAAGGCAGCCAGACCCCTGTTGAGTGGCATTGGTATGCATGAGATGTTTGGTGCAGATGTAAATACTCAGAGATGTATGCTTAGTTATTCTTGTATTTTCTCTCCTCCGCTCAGCTTCATTCTCATGCTCTCAGTGATGTTCTGCATCCACACAGGTTGCATATAGTTACCTGTATAAATAGATATAATAAATATTAGGTTGGTAAATAAAAAGGTATAATAAATATTAGGGTGAGTAGGTGAAATCTTGCAGAAAATGCTATAGTATGTATTATTGCTGTTGGCATGGCCAGAGAAACCAGGTCAGTCCTAACTTAACCTTAAAAACATGTTAGCCTGAGTAAATGAACTGTGTCAAGGCTCGACAGTTACTAGAATAGAAAAATTAAAATGAGAAACATACATGGGAGAAGTCATTAAACAGCTGCACCACTTTAACATAGTGTTTAAGCACAATATTTAAAATTAATCGAATAAGATATTGTCTGATATTCATATTAAGATATTGACTTAATATGAAATACTTAGCAATGTGCTCTTGCACACAGAAAGCAGACAGTAAGTGGAAGTATGTAAAATGGATGTTTATGTACAGTTTCTTTTTCTATTGCAGAAATAATCAAATGGCATTTACCAAATTATGATCCCATGATAAAGAAAAGCTTTATGATCTTGTTTATAGACATACTGTGTAGTTGAAATCAGTTTCAGCTTTTCAAAGAGCTGATCATGTGTCTGAGCTGCTGTGGTGGAACAGTGATGTTCAGTTCAATGAAAAATATGCCATGATCTGATCCTCTGCATCATCCGTCATCCAGCCCTCAGATCTCTGAGATCTATAGCACACTTTGATCTATGGCACATATTTAATAGAGAGTGGAGGACATCGTTTAATTTCACCTTGTCTCTCCTGCACGCACAATATACAAAGATTGTGCTTTTAAATCCCTGCTCTCACCCACCTGTTCTGTTTGGTTCTGAGGCAACAGATGAATTTTTAATTGTGAGCTGCATTGCAATGCATTCAAATGCGAGGATGCGTGTGAGAGTCTGTGTGAAGCAAACTGATGACATCACTGCCACAATCGCACCCTCGCATGTATGCAGCTGCAACACAGCTGGGAAGCACCGACAGCATGCTGCGTGTGTTTGCAAAACTGTGAGCATGCCAAGCAGCCCAGGGCCGCCTGGGCATAGCACGTTTTATAAATGCGCGAGTCAAGGGTGCTAAGGGTTACACTCTGCAGAATAAATTCAGGAAAGTAAAGAGAAGTGTTTCAATGATAAATGTCTGAATGCAGAAGATCAGTTCGTCCATCTACAGGCCATCGTGGTGATGTTCTCTCACAGATTTAATTTTCAAATACTCCATTCACAATGGAACTTAATTTCATGCCCCATTAAGTTTATTTGTAATGAAAAGAAAAAGGGAAGTTCTGTAGAAACCAGGATGGGAACCTCAGGTGCTTTTGAAGTAGGATCTCTAAGCCACATTTATTTCTCTGGGGAGAGTGACAGAGAGGAAGAGAGCCCCACCTATCTCATTACCACAGACCAATGGATCAATCTCTCCTGATCCAGCCTCCTCTTATTACCACTTTCTATGAACAGGGTACAAAATAAGCCATAAACGCTTGTTTCCTATATCTATTTCTAATGTTTTCTGTTGAGTAAGTGATAGGTTAAAGGAGCTTAACCTTCAGAAAAACATTTTTACCATAACCCCCTTGTTATTTTATTAATGTGTTTATAATAAATTATTTCTGTGCATTTCTATACATTTGATCTTTTTTGACAATAACAAGACTGCTAGTGGGACATAGCTAAATGTTGTCTACAAAGACTATAAAGTCCATAAAGATTCTCTTGTGTGGAGACATCATCAGGCATGTTGAGCTACAGCTGTCAGTCAGTTGGAGGTTCAGTGCATTAAGGAAACACTGGAGCACTATAGAGAGCTCTGCTGATGGTGTGTCAGTTCTGGGCAGGACGTCATCTGTTCTGATCAATATTTCCAGACAGTTTGTGTGATGTATCTCAGCACATGAACTGTGGACAGACAGAGTGGGAGGTGGGTATTCTTTGAGGTAAAAGGGAGGAAATTATTAGAAAGGAAGTCTGGAGTTTGTAGGTCAACTATAACAAAATAAAACCACTGTTTACAAATTTGAAGGCTGTTTATTGGATCAATAGGAGAAAGCATCATATTGTGTGATTGTACATTACATGAAGTTTACAATGTGCTTGCTAATATTGCCTCAAAAGCAAATGGTGGAACCAAATTATTACACGCTAAGCCCATAGTGTGAACATCCCAATTTTGCTACAAATGGCTGGTGCAGCCCTAGCTCAGATCCAAGCCTAGATTATACAATAGTACATACAATAGTTGAAATCACACCCTCCCCTAAACACACAGTAATGTATTTGTATATTCTCTATTTTTATTGTGAAAAAAATAATTAGCCAGTAATTGGCCAATTATGATGTCATTTAGACCCCTGCTGCTAATGATTGAAAATGACCTCAGGTGTTTCTCTAATCAGCTGTGTTTAGCACCCCACTAAGAATAGACATAAGGGTTCAGATAGGGTTGATGGATAAACAGTAGAATGATAAATAAATTCAGATTTGTGTTTTAGGGTGACCTTCTTTCATGTGCACCTTTCTTATCAGCACAAATACAGATACTGGGATTAAATGGAGGCAAAAGACTAATTTGTTATTCAGAAGACTCTCTGCTCAGAGACGAACAAAACAGCGTGATTCATTTCTTCTTGTGAGCGGAGTATTCCTGTGAGTCCTCTTTGGTTTACTTAGAAAAACTATTGTGCGATTTCAAATGAAGGTTAATGAATGTACATTTCTTTTTCATAGCCCATCTTTGTGCTTTACAGTGGGCTGTTATAGTGTGCATTAGATACAATCTTTGTAACGACTGCATAGAACCGTAGGTCTGAAATACGTCTACATCAAGGCCC
Organism: Ambastaia sidthimunki; assembly: GCA_036877625.1. Classification (NCBI taxonomy): domain Eukaryota; kingdom Metazoa; phylum Chordata; class Actinopteri; order Cypriniformes; family Botiidae; genus Ambastaia; species Ambastaia sidthimunki. The sequence goes on along the minus strand of JAZGTK010018930.1, from coordinate 4,902 downwards.
AATGGAGTGTGCAACAGCGGTCAATAGAAAGATATAGAGCAGGTACAGTATTGTGTTCTAGTGCATGCATTCTGTGCATAGACTATCAGCTGTCACTGACACATCAGTGTCAATAATTGCATTAATCGCTGGCTGATGCATTATAGAGACTTTGAATGTGTTATTCATGGGACTGCGCAGTATCTCACATTTTCCCGCAGGACTGTTACTGTTAGAGTGTGTGTGAAGGTGAATCAGGCAGGATGAGTGAGTTGAGGAGTGCTGTTGTGTGGCCACTGAAATGTGCCTAGATGTTACTACAGGCTGAATGTAATTTTCTAAATCACTCATGTGTGCACACACACTTTCTCTCTTCTCTCTGGGGTGGCTGTGCTGAGCTCTTGCTGTGTTTTTCTCACATGGCCGTTTCTCTTAATCAGAACATGGAATAGATGCTGTTTCAAAGAATTTCATGAGTGTGACGATCAAATGTGTTTTAATTAAGAAAAGAACTCATTTCAATTTCAATTTTTTCTGTATGCCATAAAAAAATATAAATTTACTCAAATCATGTAGTCATATATTTTCAATTCAGAAATGCATTTTGTAGTTTGCATCACTGAATATTACTGACGGTTGTTTAACTGTGTAACAGTTGTCTTTCAAATTTGCATTTAGCTTCTGTGAACAATAACTTCTGCCTTCTTTCATTTGATTGGTCACACAACTCATTTTGACATTGATGAGCGCTGTTAGTCTGCTGAGGCTGAGGACCACTGAGGAAAAACTGTGTTTTGGTGCTGAAAAACAGTTAGGCCTATTAGGCAATTATGCCTTGACTTTTATTACACACCACAGAAAAAAATACCAAGGTCCAGACCTCAGGGACCTAAATGAGGTGTACAACCCTGCGTGGGAACAGAGTCAATTGTGAGTCTCACGCTGCATGTGTGAGAGTTGGCAGCTTTGGTACCATAAAGAGGTTGCCATAAACAGGAACTGTGATCCAGGAAGTTCTTACTCACCAGTCTCAGAACAGTTTAGCCTAAAGGGACCGGCTCTCCATGCGTCTAATGAGGGCTACATTAGCCAGGGAGGCAGCTTACCCATCAGCCCCTGCGCTGAGCTGCGTTCGGTCACTGCGGGCATGGAGCAAAGCGCCTGTCAGTCTCATCTTTCTCTCTCCCCGTTCCATTCTTCTCGCTTTCATTTTTCCTTCTCACTTTCTCTCTTTCTCTCTCTCTCCTCCTCACGTGAGAGCGGCACCATGGTAACAGTGCACTGTCGTGGCGTCATACTTTTCATGTGACACTCTAATGACATAGCTTCATCTTCTCTGGCATAAGGGAGTGACATGGTTCTGTGAATCTGTGACTGCTGATGGATGCATTGCTGACCAACCTATTTAAATAACCATGCATCCAGCAACCACAGGCCCAGTTCATTCCCCACCCTCTCATTTAGCTTTTTTGTTCATTTTAAGCTTCTATTAAGCAGCATGACTAACTGCTATCATTTTTAATCTCTTAATTATAGGATATTATGGAGTTATTTTTAAATAAGCTTTTGAAAGCTCAAATAACATTTGATCGAATTAGGTCTGGGGTGTGGGTGTTTGAATAAATTCGAATAAATTGAATGTTTATTATGAATCTATTATGAGTTTAATAATGAAATTCCTATGCTATCGCATTGGACCTGCAGCGAGTCCAAACGTATAGTCGTTGCTCATTTTCTGAGTTGGAGGAATGTTGCTGTCACTCATGTAAATTTTTCTACTATAAAATTCTTGGTAGCTGCAGTTCTGCTTATAAGCTTCTAACTTATGTTGCTGCAGTGACTGGTAAATGCAGGAAAGATGGGCAGTGTCAAGAATTTAGTACAAAGCAATATTCAGCGCTGTCTGAATTTATGATGCTGTGGCTAGTGACCTTCTTTCCATCATCATCCAGCAAAAAGGCCTGGCATAATTGTTGAATAACAAGGTTCAATTGACTTGGAATGAGTTGGTCCGTCTTGGCAGCTAGACAGGAGATATTTATCATTGCATAGGTTTTGGGCAGCTGTGGAAGTACATTGGGTTTTGGCTTCCTGTCTGCTGTCGGCCCCATGGGCTGTGTGGAGTTTAGATTTTCAATCTAAACTTATGTCTGCTGCCATGCTAGAGTTTTATCTACGGTTTAAGACACTTTATTCTGTGGGTTCAGTCAGGCTGTGTTCCAAAATATAGTGAGCTGCCTACAAAGGCAGCATCCAGACACAAAAGCTGTTTAAAAAATGAACTAAATGGTAATGCAGCATTGTATGTATCCTTTTTAGAGATAGCAATCCCAGCATGCAATGCGGCCAGTGGATAGTAAATCTAAGATGGCTTTTTACATTCTAGTGTATGTAGCATATGCAGTGTTTTAGATTCTGTGTGGGTTTTCAAATCATTTTTTTAACTAGCTTAATTAGAAACACTTCCTCCATCAACCATCTTCACCAGAAAGATTACCAGCTTGACAGGTTTTTCATGTCCTGTTGTGTATTTCTGTTTATACTTTGTTTAACTTTTTTAGGTTATCACCAAAGGAATTCTTTAAAAAATACCATTTTTATTGGTGACTCTAAAAGCTTCTGTGACCAGGACAAGTTATTTTTGTTTGTGAGAACACTTGACAATACAGCTCATTGTGATTCTGAAAGGCCGGTATGGAAGGCAGACATTACTCATCTCGCATTACGCAGTCAGAGAAGCAGCAAGGTCAAGAGGCTTTATGCTTTAGACAGAAAAATACAACCTTGTTTCTTAATTCATGGCTATTAAAGGTCAGAAATGAATGAATCTTGTGAATCTGGTGACCGGTGAATGAAGCCGGGCGGTTTGAGTGGCACACAATGTGCCGAATGCATATCCTTCTCCTGTTCTGCTGATATGCGACTTTCTCCTTTAATATATGCCATCAGAGCATGGCATCAGTCCATCCTCCATTGTGTGACAGCGCACTGCCTACACAGTGATACTGATATTACTTAACAGTGAGCTGGAGTAGAGCAGGCATCATTTCATGCAACGCCAGCATATTGCAGTGAGTGTAATCTTTCACTTGTATGAGGGATGATGGCTGTTAAATCGCCATCACAGTCGTTACTCTGTTTTATTTTGTTTTTTTGTTTCTTTTACGTTTTTTTTCCAAGAGTGCCAGCAGATTGCTTTTAAACACTAGTACACAATATTGGCCCAGCCATAAATCAATAAGTTGAGTTCTTTTTTCCTCAAAGTTACACTTTCTTTCTAGAGTTTTTCTTATGCATTGGGACTGACATGTCATAAGGCACTTTAGAAACACGGCTCTCTGGAGACATGTGGACCCCTGGTGCCTAGCAACCAGATCAAAAGAGCAGACGTGTTTCCTTGCGTGGCCCGTCTGCGACTGTCACTCAAGCAGTCCCACGTGCCCTGCGCAGTAAAAGCAAAGTCCTGTTCCTAACTGACTTTTCCTACTGTTGCCATCAGCAGGTCAAATTCTTTCAGGCATGAAGAGTCTGTCTGTACATACATATCATATATACCTGTATGTTATAACTTTAGCATATAAGCCAAATCCAGCAGTATGTATAACTTTAGTGGATGGAAGGCTGTAGGATTTCATAGCATGACAGACATTAATTTGAACTCCTCTTCCCTGAATGTCAATGAATGGCCACCTGTGAGTCAGTGATGTATAATGATGGCACAGTTTCACTGTAACACATACAAAAAACACGAAGAAAGCAATTGAAAATTATTACAGAATTTTCATATATGTGTGAGTGTTTGTGTCTGGTCTCCTGCACATGTGTATAGTGTACACAAGGACAGAGTCACTGGGACCTCAATCGAACTGTTATGAATAAACAATGACTCAATCCCCATTCATAATGTAAGTGTACTATAGAGGGTTCATTCCCCGGTCAGGTGACTGTACATTGTGCCTGAAATAAGCATACCCAGCCCACAGATGCAGTTATTGTGTTTTCTTTAGTGCACTGGGACTGTGTTTTAAGAAGATACAGTAAGACATTGAGTGGCTGTCCCATTAGTTTAAAATCCTACAAACACATAGTGCTCATACAGCTGAGAATTTGGGCTTGGAGGAAAAAGCTGGGCAGGGCCAAACAGAAAATGCAAAAGCAGATTCAGGCAGAACTGGAACGCTTGTTGATAATAAACTTCATCGTGTGCAGAAAATGTAAAAATTCCATCTGGACCTTCACATGGGCTTTTCATTCTCATGCAAATTACATGGTTCTGCTCCTATTGTTCTGGAGGTTAGATTGTTCTCTGTTCCCAGATTCTGACTCTTTTTAATGAGTGGAAGATCTCTTAGTGTAACAGCACCTAAAGAGTTCACTTCCAGTGAAACTCCCACATATCTCCATCTTCATATGTAAATCTCAACAACAAACAATGTTCGCAGCATTATCTGGCTGTTGACCTTGTTGTTTTGTTTTCTTTGGTCATTTATTTATTGGAATTGTTTAGATTATTATACGTTATTTGAGACCTTAAAAAGCATTTGCAAAGGTATTACATAAATACAATTTTAATTATCATAATTACTATGCAAATGCAGACAACCCCTGACCCCATTACTAATGTGGAATGTGAAAATAAGAATTATGAGTATAACAGTTTGTTTTGTTTTATGTATGTATATATATTTAATAGGCAGAATATTATGCACTGTATGTATATAACAATTGTATTGGGAGGCTTGGTTGTATTTAACATGAACTGTTCCATTATGTTGTTGATTGAAGATCAGGAATGGAACTAAAATGGAACTAAAGTTGTAGGTTGTGTTATGTGATTTGTGCATTTACCTCTAGTAACATGATGCAATATAGGACAACAGCAGTACAAATGATGCTAAGCACTCTCACAGGGATGTTTTCCAC
>JAZGTK010018929.1:0-11619 GCA_036877625.1 Ambastaia sidthimunki | reverse complement strand
GTGTCAGTCTAATGAGTCAAAATCCATTCGCTGAAAGTCAAGTGCCTCATGAACTGCCTCCAATAAATGTCATATGCAAACAATTTAATTTGTTTTATGTTTTCAATCTCATATTGGCATTGACTGAAGGAAGGTTTGTTTTCATATAAAGCTTTACTTGGCAAAAAGTCCCACACACAGCCCAAAGACAATCTCGAGTGCTCAATCTCCACCTGACCTTCAAGTCAACAAAAAATGGAAGATGACCCCATGGTATTACATGTTCCTGAATCAATATCGTTGTTCATTTGTATAAACTTTGTTATCAACCAATCAGGTTTAACATTAGGCTTGGGGTGGGGCTTATGGGCATAAACAAAATTTGTATCAACTTCCTATTTTCTTCAGATTATAGGAGAAGGTTATTCTAAGACTTTGGAACAGGGGAAATTTGACCCAAGAACAGGCCTTACTTAGCAAAATCATGTGCAAATCTCACAAACATCGACCCTTAAAATAAATGTGTTAAATGTTAAACGTTTATGTTTCTAAACAGGACCATATGTATGTAGATCCCAGCTGGAGGCCCATCCAGCCATAAAGCAGGTCACACAGCCCAAATAACCCATCTGTACCTTTATGCATCAGTAGCCTGACACATTTTTTCTTTTCTTAGCTTTCCTCTCCTTTGTAACTTTGCATTAATAATGTAAACCACATTTATCACCACAAACCCAAGAGACAGCAGTCTTTCCTGGATATAGAAGCGCTACTTAACAGGAGTCAGCTGGGAAATAAGAGAGTATTTCCAAAGGCTTACTACTCTAGATCAAAGAGAACATAACACAGTTCTAAACCTTGCCTCTAACTTTGGGCCATGTGAAATATGTACGCTTTAGCTTGTGTGCATATAGATATTCCACATCTGTGTATATTTTATGTCTAAAGGGACTTTAGAGAGTGGAACTTTACGTTCATGAAAAACATGAACTTTAAATATACAATGGCACCTTGAGTGCCTCTGTTATTATCCATATCTCCATTCTGACTCTCTCACATTTACATTTATTCATTTGGTAGATGCTTTTATCCAAAGCAACTTACAGTGAATTCAAGGTATACATTTTTTTAATCAGTACTTGTGTTCCCTGGGATTGAACCCACAACCTTTGCGCTGCTAACGCAATGCTCCACCAGTTGAGCTACAGGAACACAAGACAACAAACATACTACAACATCTTCTGCAACTTAATGGAAGCTCTCGTGTGGAGACCTCAGATGCCTCATGTATTCCACAGTGTTTGATTAAAACCTAAAATATCACCTCACTTGCTATCTGACTCACTCGGGTGGATGTAAGAGCATTTTTAAACAGGGAAACAGCTGGGCGTGCAGGCGGTAGCTCCAGGGCGAGCTCCATGGATGGGTGGAGAAAAATTAGAGACCACTAACAGCAGAAACACCTCTGACTGAGAGCCTCACAGTAGGTCAACAGCACAGGAAGTTGTGGAAGATTCACTGCAGGGAGGAGAAACAGATTTCATGAACGCACATATCAAAGTAACAATTCAGACATCACAAAAGAATGACTTGCGTTTAATACCGCAAATCAGATTTATTAATTAACCACGCTGAGTGATAAGTGTTTTTGATTGACTCAAATAAACAAACTCATAAGATTAATTCATTTAGGAATCAAACTAGAGGTTTTAGTAGCAGTGGCATCCACACAGAACAGCACTGAAAGAAAAAAACATTGTTAGTGCCGTGTTCCAGAAGAATAAGCATTCAAGAACTATTATTGGACATCATGATATATTTAAAATGACATTTAAATATTAAATATAATAGTTCTCTGGTTCCTTCCTATGTTTCTAGTTACTTAAACCATAGTTATGCCACAGAAAAAAAGTCTACTAATCTAACTAATTATTTTAACTAATGTTTTGAAGCTTACGAAGCCATAATATGATTAAACACGTTATGTGCCAAAACTACCTCAGCTGTTGTTGTTTTCTATTTATCTTACTTCCTCCCCAGAAAAAAACAAACTAAGCCAGGAATATTGTCAAAGTGTTGTTCTGTTTAAACAATGCTCAGTTTAGGTAATGTGGTGATATTTTAACAAATTATGTTCATTTCTACATGTATAAAATTGCATGAACAATTACAGTCTTTTTGGCCTTTGCTCAGGCTGTAGACATCTTCCATCAAAGGTTAAATAGACCTCTGCCTGCATCATGTTTAGGAAACAGCTCTGTGCACACAGTCCATAAATGAGCCATGATGGAATGCATACGTTTTCTGCAGGAGCATGAAGGCTGTCCTCAAATATTTAGTGTTAGCTATACGAAAAACAAACAGCAGTAACACCATCTGTAGAAAAATTTTTTTGATTACTATTATATACATTCTCTCAAATGTTTCTTATCCAATTGGAGAAATACATAGCGCTCATAAAAGTTAATTTTTAGGTTATTTGGGTTTATGTAAAACCACACACATTACAGCATTCTGTTTATGTATTTTTTTTATTTAAGGCCTAATGTGTTTTGCTCGGTTTGCAAATAATAAATTCTTTGCTTGTCTTTTTTGATCTCTCGTGGCTATATTATACGAAAGCACGCTGAAATAATTGGGGCATGTGAACTGTATTTCTGGTGACCTATTTATGTATTTACTCTGACAGGCTATTTGTATTTGCTGTACACTGCTGAGTCAATGGACTCTTTTGAATGTACCAAATGCCACGGAAAGGCCAACATCCAAAAAAAGGAACTGGATATCGCTGCTTCCATCAACCTGGTAGCTAATGTCTAACAGGTTTGATGTATGACATTTAAAACTGGAAGAATTATCTTTTATGAAGTAAATCATAAATAGTTCATCATTAATCTCAATTTGAAGTCCCACCACAGGATACCAGAGATGGCCAGCAGGTTAAAAAAAACAATATAGAGTTAAAATAGTTATCGATCTTCTACATCTGATGTATTTTTGGAGCTTAAAGTAATGAGAAAGGCACCTTGCCAGGGACATCCAAGGACTTCAACGGTCTCTGATGAGGTTTTATTGCTCACGATGAGGACAAAATGCTCTTTATGGGCCAGAAACCCTCTGCAGAAGTTTAGGCTGTCAGGATGGTTGAGATTAGTCTTCCTCTGGTGACCTTTAATAGAGGAACATCTCTTCCACACAGAACAACTGTAATCTGTTGCTTTCATTGTCACTTTCACTTTTCGGATCAATCCGAGCTTTCCTGTTCACGGACTGACAGAGACACACATGTTCACACACAGAGACTTCACTATAAGTAGATGCATGTTGGCCAATCGCATGCTAATATCTCTAGGGGAGCACTGGAGAAAATTAATATTGAAATCTATAACTTCTATCTCAGAACATGTCTTGAAAAATCTGAGCACAATTAGAGACATTACTGAGACCTCTTTGTGTCAAACACATTTTTTTACTTGTCAGTAGCAAAGCCATGTTGCTCTACCAATTAGACTAGCAGAACCGGTCTGAAACAGCATGAAAAGTCAATTACGTGTGGTGAGGTTGAACATGGAGTACTATGTTCATGTGCTGTTTGATGCTAAATGGTTTGTATCATTTCTCAGCGTGTTTCCTGTCAGCTTAACCTTCTATCCATTTATACTCACTCTCAATTCAGTAACTCTTCAGGAACCGCCTACACCGTCATATTCACAATGTGTGTAATACTGCCAGTCTCTCCTCTGGTTAAAACTCAGAGGAATTCATTAAAGATTGGTCACCTGCCTCCTTTAATGTGGACAAACAGCCATACAGTGTCCATTACAGTGATATGTTATATAAAAACAAATAGATATATCCAAATCTGTTTCCCAATTTTAACAACAACTGCAAGATAAAGACACAATATTGGAAACATATTTTGTAGTTTAACTGGATCAGCCAATAATCAGTCAACAAAGCAGACTGTTTCCTCACAGAATGAGGAAGTCAGATTACCTCAGATTTTGTTTTGAGGCACAGGGGAACTGGTGAGGAGAGCAGACGTGCACTCAGATGTTGACAGGTGATAATGTACATCATGGGTCTTGTGGGAGGGGCAGCGCAGTACACCTATCTCAACACCTTCAGCTGTTAATGAGAAATGACAGATCACACCCCCACAGCCTCTTCATTTCTGACACATTTCACACTCTTTGCATTGCTTTCCTTCCCCAAATGACACAAACCATTCCTCTTTGTGCATATGTTCAAAACTGTTCTCATTAAACCCTATTTTCAAGCTAGCTGAAGTGTATAGAATCGGTCGCAATGGTTTTAAATGAGAAATTACTATTGCGCAAAGTCCAAATATGACATTAGTGTTATTCTATGTCATTGGGATTAAGTCAAGCCAACAATATCAAGCCACTGAAACATTCATATCAACAGCAAAAACTGTTTTGCACCTTTAAATGCTACAATAACATTAAACTGACCTTAAATTAAAATGAAAATTCCAACTGATCTGATAAGAATTCTGCATTGGAAACTGGGAATAAATCCTTTTAGCCTTCACTGAAGTGCAAGGAGAACAGTAAATGTCCACTATTACCCACAAGTCTCAGCGTTAATCTCTAGTTTCAGGGGAGAAGGCCTGTCATACCCTTCACTAAGAGGCCAATTAAATCACCATGAGCTCTTTTGACCATTTTATCCCAGTCAAACCACTGGAGGTGCAACTCGCCCAGGCAATGAAACACCTGCCAGGACCAGCTCAATCCATTCCCAGCTAATTACAGCACATTAATCACATCCAAAATAAGCAGCAAATAAATACAGCAAATGTCACAAGTTGTTATAGAAGAGGCCTCTCCGTGTGAACCCCAATAAATCCTCCCTCACCAAAATCTAAACCTGTTGGGTTTTACGTCATTGAGGTTTTGGAAACAGGGGCAATAGCTACACAATGGCTCTCTGGCATTGCTGTTGGACTTTGTAATTGCCTTTCCTGCTTCATCATAGATCCATAGTACTGCTATTATCAGCTCTGTCAACATGGTTTCTGTGTGCCGAGTGTTTTTATGTCTAACCAACAGCTGCCTGCCAAAACAAGCAATGGATCATACTGTCAGGAAACGTGCTGATTTCTTAATAGAGCAAATGTTATTTGTACACGTTGTCGAAAGGTTGAAACAAGCATGCAAGAGATCAGACAGTAACACAGTAAAAACGTTCAGAGATCAGACACAAGAGGGTGTAAACATATGTCTGTGATATATGAAGAATTCCAAACACTTGAGAAAAGCACCCCTCCGAAATCCTATTTACCACTGGCACGGCAAGCGGCAGTCACATTGTCTCCAGGAGCACGGCACGTGGCGTGTGTTTGTGTCGGTGTGTACGAGTGTGTGTGTGGACAGATAACAAGTTGCTGGTTGAGTGGTCTCGCCCGCGCGGGCGTCCTGCACAGAATTCTATCTGTAATGGCTTTTTCCTCACCTCCGATCTGAGCAAGTGTTCTGTATGTGTTTAGGACATGGAAAAGGCAGCAGGAAGACAGGATGTTGGCGGAAAATGTCGTACACTTGTATTTAATGAACCCTCTGCATGTTTGTGAGCTATTGTGAACTTCCTTTTTTGTGTGTGTCCGCATGTTTCATCACCTTACTGTCACCTTGTAAACAACATATAAAGCATGACAATTTGGCATCTGTTCTTATCAGTTCCTTGTCCTTATTTTTTGAAAATAACGTTCGCACATTCTCACCTACAAGCTATAGTATCATCTTCTAGCAAAATCATGTCCCTGACTTGTTGGGTAAAGTGTAGAGTTTATGATTGACGTGTGACTCCGCCCCCTCAGCAAGGCACACAGGAAGTGGATGAGGATCGTCTCTTCAACCAATCACACGTTACAGATAACATCAGGGTACCATCAGGCTCTTCTCTCTCTAATCTCTCAATAAGCTCAAAACTCTATATATCTTTCTGTATCCATTACTCACTCCCGTATCACCATCAACATTAAAAGCTCTTAAACACATTGCCATGTGATATTGAAGCAAAATCACATTTTTTTTTAAACCTTTTTGCTTTGCTACTGGTTTCCCTGATTACAAACTTCCTGGCATCCTCCCAGTTCATTTCCTTCAGATGTTTCTTGACCCGTAAATCTGCTTTGTCCAAAGCAGAAATGCTAAACGCTGCACATTAATCTGGAAAATTATCTCTTTGAGTTGTTGTTTATATTGTTCTTTTTTGTTGTCTTTTTTCAAACTGTGCCCTGCCACCCCAAATCCTAAAATGCAAACAAGCACAGGTGTTTCTCAACCGCCTTGACACAGAAGGTGAACCTGAAATGATATCTTTCCTACTTATACGTTTTTAATGCTGCAGTAACCATAAAGCTTTTATTTAGGTTTCTTGCTTTTGTACTTTTCTCTTTAACAAAATTATTTAGTTTTATTTTATAACCGTTTTACCTTTTTAAAAAGTTGACTTACTTATACTCAATGAACACAAAGTAAATCGTTTCAGACAAAAAAAACTAAAATAACACATTGAATGCGGCCCTACCTCCCCCTCATACAAGGTTCTCACCGATCCATTCAGCCCAAAGACCCCATTGAGAGCAGTTTGTTCTTAGTGTGTCTTTTACTCATTGGTGAGAGGCTGCTGCGCTTAACTTTCAGTGTCAGTGTGGAGCTCTGAGTCTCATCTGCTGTACTGCATTGTCAGCTTATCCGCTTCCATTTGGAAACATGTCAATGCAGCCAAGAACAGCCTTGGCAAGACGCGCAGTCCATTTGGAGCAATTCCTAAGCTGTAGACAGAGATATAAAACATTAAAATAAAAAACAGACAAAGGCTACAAAAAAAGCGAAGCTTAGGAGAAGTTCCTGCCATTTCTGCTAGTCAAGCTTAAGTGATATGGTTAAAAATATCCTGCTAAATGACAATAAGCACAATATAATATTTGTGCTTGGCCCGTATTGGTGAAAGAGGCCAGCAAACATAAAACTGTGAAGGTAGTCATTCATTTTGAAGCAAAGAGCTGATTGGTAATCCTGTACTTAAAGAAGATGTAAGGCCATGAACGTGGCAAATTACATTCACTCAGACACACAAAATCGCTCAGAAACACAGAGGTTTGGCTCAGGAGACAGATTGCAGCTTTTCTGCCAGTGGTGAGACAAGAGTTACGGACGCGAGTTTGGCTGGATTAGGACCTGAAGTTGGACAGAATGTCCTTATTGGAGAAATCCCAAAGACTACCAGCCCACCAATCCAAGATCACTACTCAAAAAATGACGTGTAGAAGCATAAATAAGTGTCGTTTGGGGAATTTGGGCTCACATCCAACTGGCTATGAGAGGCACAGTAATTATTTAGCATAAATTTTTGACTCTGGGGAATCCGGAGCTCCCAGGAAATCCCTAATTTTCAAAGTAATTTCAGGGAAAAGGTGTACAAAGTGTGGAAAAGGTAAACAAAGTTTTTGTTAAATTAAATTCTATTCTATATCAAACATTTGCCATTAATTCATATTCTATGAGGGTTACATGTTCAACTATTTGCTGTTTTAAGGTCTCTTCTAAAAATGAAATAGTCGCTTTTTGAAAATGCCATTTGCCTTGAAAAGATGTTTGTTGTCAAGTGAGCTGGGCTGATCATCTGTGTGTTATACTGATGGAGCTGTCCAGCGTTCTGACGGTGATGAACCAGGAACTATCCATGGTGCTGAAGCAAGAACTATAAAGAAATGTAAATAGCTTCAGCTATCTAGAACCTCCATACTTACTAAGAATTCATAGTTAAGACAATGTGTCTCTCTGCATAAATTTTGTGAGTAAAATTGAATTATAGATACAACATCAGAAATTTTACCATTCAGTTTTTCCGAATACAGTGCGTTTTGGCTGACACCTGTAACTTACTTTCAAAAATTTTATGATGGAAGTGTCTTCATGCTTGTCATAGCATGACAGTGACTTAACTGTGCAATGATAGATTAACATCAAAACAAAACAATTTGCCTAAGGCAGAATACCTTGTGCATGCTGGGATATCTGAGTGGAAAAAGATGGAAGAGATTAAGACACACCATGAAAGATGCATGGAGTGTTGATGTAGGCAGAACTATCAACATCAGCCCCTTTAAAAGTATCTCAGAGTTGATAAACAATAGCTGTATTTGTTTAGTGTTCAGTCATTGCCGTCTGTCACAATCAGTGGCAATATATCAAGTGATCTGATTGCTTTTCAAGTGTAATATGATCTACAATCCTGCCAACAAAATGTGCTGAGAGCCAGAAAAAAAAAGTGAGAGAGAGAGAGATAGACAGAGAGACCCTCTACACAGTCTGGGAATCTCAGTGGGAGGCTAATGGTCCATCAGCTTCGATCCACATCTATCTACCATCAGTCAGATCCGGGGGGGGAGCAGAACTCCGTGTCCAAGTCTAGACATCATCTACGCAGCCAGCTGCGCACGCAGACCCCCCTCAAAGCTTCACTGAAGGGAAACTTTAAATGGAAAGGGTGCTAGTGATCCATAAAACCACACACTTAATAAAACCTACAGGCTTTGTTGATTAATAAACAGAAATATGAGGTCTTAAGGGCTTTGTCACAGCAAGCTTGTTTGACAGTACAAGCGCCAGAAGGAAATGTGAGGCCTCTTCTCAATTTTTTCAGCACACGCTAATTAGCTCACAAAAAAGAATCCTGGGAAGTCTGGAAGCTGTCTGTTGTTTAAAGGTAATGGGTCAATATCACACCATCATTACAGAGAAAACAACAATTTAAAAACAGAGGTAAGGGAGCGTGTAAAAAGAAAAGGCTTGAAAGAAAAACATGCAATCCAGCAGGAACATTCCTGCCAAAGTGTATAAAATGTCCAACACTTCAACAACAAAATCAAGTTAAAAAAATATGTCATTATTTACGCTCCCTCACGTTGTGTCAGATCAGTCGCATTTGTTTTTTGTTGAACACCAAACAATAATTTTTCAAGAAGCTTCACAAAGATTTTAAAAATATATAAAGTTAAATTGCTATAGACAGATTCTTTAAAATTTCTCTATTTGAGAGTTACAGAAAACCGACAGCATTCAACATAAGAATTAGTAAAAGAGACTGAATTTTCAATGTTAACTCGTGATATCATCTACATTTCTGACACAATACAGCTTTAAAAGTAAAAGAAGGATAAACAGAAGTCATCTGGAATCACATCCAATCAGAATCAGTCACACTGTACGTCACGGTTCCACAATTTCAGTCTCTTTGAATAAAGAGCGTGACTTCAGGACCCCATTGTGGCTTACAGCCCCACAAGAAATTATCTCATTTCTCCACCCTGTGCCCCTCACTGAACCCTGTATCCTGTAGCTGAACCCCTGTGCTCCTCTATAACAGTCGTGACGTTCACTCGCCGTGGCTTTATTTCCACTTTTGCCCACCCATGCCTCAGGGGAAAATCCCTTGATGGGCTTAGTAAAGGTGGGATCCCAAATTCCCACAATAGTGTTATCTAGCCGCCTAAGCCACGCGTGACCTGTAGCGCAACACGCGTACAGGCTCAAATATAAACATGTAAATAAATCATGCATTCTCCACGCATGAAAACTAAGCTCCTTACAGAAACTCCTCTATGGGAATACACTTTTATACAAAAGGAAAGCTACAAAAATGCACACGCAGAAAACAGTGCATGGAGGTGAGATTTGCTTCAGCTTTAAAAGGAAGAGACAAGCGTACACGCTGAACAGGAAACAGGCGCCAGCATGGCCCAAAGGTGCATCTTTTTGTCATGAGTGAATGAGCAGAGTGATCACATGACCTACTGAACATGAACTCGTGGCGAAAAGCGGCAGGGGGTCTCATTCCCCCACAGGATAAATCTGATTAATCATTTATTGCATCTCGCTGCGACAGATAACTGTAATTTCTGTTTTGTTCGTCTGTACAATAGGGCATTGAAAACTGCAAATCAGGGAAGTTGGCAATATGGAAATTTAGCTTTACAGGCTTGTATTTTTCAGCCTTGTTTGACAGACAGTTTAGTATAAAAAGCTAATTGTGTTTCAATAAATGAGGCACAATGTTCTATTAAACAATTTACTGTATGAAGAACAAGCAACTTCTCACGCCCTATCACCAAGTGCATACATGTTTATTCAAATACTAGTTGAATAAAATCATTACACGTTCTAACACAGTGTTGTCAAACTCAGCTCCCAGAGGCCCAGTGTCCTGCAGAGTTTAGCTCCAACCTTATTTAAACACACATCCAGCTAATCCAGGTCTTCAGGATTACTAGAAACTTCCAGGCAGGTGTGCTGGAGCAGTTTAAAGCTAAATTCTGCAGGACACTCGCCCTCCGTAAGCTGGGTTTAACACCCCTGTTCTAACATGTCTGTTCAAGAAATCTTGTTCCTGTAGCTTAAACGTTAGAGCACAGTGTTAGCAGGGCAAAGGTTGTGGGTTTGATTCCCAGGGAACACACGTACTGGTAAACTCTATACCCATAATGCACTGCCAAATGCATAAATGTATGTCACCCCTGTGTAAACTATAGCTAACAAACTCAAACAAACAAAAAAGTATGTTAAATAATAGTGCAAATTTGCAATTGTGATGATTGTAAGTTCCCAGCCTCTCCTATTTTTAAGCTTATTAATAGCTAAAAATTCTATTCATTGACACAGTTTGCAAAGGCATTACTGTATTATCACACTGCCTGCGGCATATTTTGCTATTGGCTTGTTGTATATTAAAAGCATTTTTACACAGTGAAACCCCTTTCCAACCACACACACCAAAACCCTGCAGTGTCCACTCTTAAAAAAACACCTCTTATATCAGGTCTAGCATTCCTGGCCTCCTTTCATTCTCTATTACTTCAAACTTCTGTGTGACAGCCTCCAGACACCAGTAACAAAGCAATTTGGGCCGAGAGGACGAATGTAGCTCTGAAGATGTAATTGGTGCACTGGGATCCTGGATCTTTCAAGCACATTGGTGGGGATATTAACTCTGAGTGTCTCCTCCTCATGGGCAGAACTCACAGTGATGGATTTGGAAGTAATGTGTCCATCCACCTGTGAAATGCAACCAGCCGGTCCACACCGGACCTGCAGATATGACACATTGAGCTGGGGTACACAAACCTGCTAGGTGTCAGTTTTTTTTCTAACTAACCTGCCACACACACACACACAAACACACGTTTATTTATCTGAATGGGTACATTCCAGCCTTCATTTTTTTTTAAACACAGCTGGTTATAAACACTAACACTCTAACCGATCTAACAGTCTAATCCTAACATAAATCTTTCTGAATTTTTACAATTATAAATAACTTTATTTACCATAGTTTTTAGCGTTTTTATAGGGCTATAAGGAGGTCCATCCTCAAACCATCCTCAAAAGGAGGTTTTGCTCAGATTTGTCATGTTTGGCTCCTTTTTTGGGTACAAATTTATCCTCAATATATGATTAAATAAACCCACACACACATATACACACACACAGTGTTTGGAGTCAGGAACATTATGTAGATGCTGCCTGGACCAACTGAGAGAAACTGAGCATATTTATGTAGACGATTTAAGCACAAGAGATTATGGGCCTTATTCATGAAACATGGGTGGAA
>JAZGTK010018928.1:0-11619 GCA_036877625.1 Ambastaia sidthimunki | reverse complement strand
CAGTAGTGGGCAGCAGAAGTTTCAATACTAACGTTCAATCCACAGATGGAATAAATCAGCGCACCATCTTGAACAAGTTTGTTTTATTTGTTTACAAAAATCCTTTTGTCCCGTTTTATGCTGTTTGACATTATATTGACATGCAGCTTGATGAAATCACGTCCTTTCCTGCTGCTGTTTTTGTTATTGTTGATTGTTATTGCAGCCTATATTGAATTATTAGATTTACTGAAACAGTGTTGTAAAATTAAACAAACAAATGACATTTATAAGGTGAATGTTAATCACATTCAATCTGAACATGGTAGGAAAATACAAAAAAAGTCTCTAAAAGTATCTCAGCACTGTGTACACCACTTAAAAATCTTAACATGTGAAAATCAATCTATGCTTTTATATCTATGCATCTGAGACCCCACACACAACTTAATGTAACATTTTTCATATAGGATGTTTTAAGTATGTTACTGTATTAAGTTAACATTTCATGTGTAATAAGTTTTCATAAGATGTCATGTCATGAATATTAACCTGGCACTTAAATGTTTATATGTGGTACTTAAAAGTATATAATGAGTATATATATATGTGGTAAATTAAAGTATATAATGAATTATATGTAAATAACCATGGGCCATTCTGAGACCACAAACAAAACATAAAGTTTAAATAACATGCATATCTTTTCATATCAATCATGTGTTCATATGACTGGGAGTGTTTGACCTGCTCTGTTCCCATATCATTTAAAATTTACATGATATAAATGTAATTACTTGCTGTTTGTATTTGTTTATACATGTATGTGAGTTTCACTTGTATTTCCCCTGCAGCTCTTCTTATGCCTTACAGCTAAATAACACATATAACCAGACAGTGTCAATGCCCAGCTGACATCCTTCTCTGCTGTTTTGTGAGGCAAATAAAAATATTTACTCAGAGTCTGAACAGGAGGAGACTGCTGGGAGGGGCTGGTCGTTGAGTCCTCGACTTCTGTGTTGTCCTCACAATCCTGCTGCTTTTGTATGAATGTAGTTTTAATTGACTCAGATTGTATCTAATGTGCAGCTTCGATAAGAGTTTCAGGCACACTTTGAACATGGCCAGAGTCTGAATAATTCATTCAGTTTAACATATAGGAGTACAGCTGCTGAGAATCATCAGTATTTAAAGCACTCTAAGCTTCCAAGGTGTTAATTAGTTCTGTAGTGTTTTAAGATAAAAAAATATACTGTATATTAATGCATTTTCCCAAAACATTTGAAATTGTAATCACATGTCTTTATTTCCTTCATCAAAATTTTACTCAGACCTTGTAAAATATCTATTATAAAGATATTTAGAATAACTAGAACTGATATTAATGCATTTTGCACCTTAGATTCAAATCTAATTTGTGTAGGCTTCTCTTCAGCTCTCAACAGCCTTATGTAATGTAATTCCCCAACGCTGAAAGACACACACCAGACATGCTTTTTGGATGAAAGAGTTGCATTTTTAGATGATCTACTGGTTTTATATCAAATCACGGACGGAAAGCACCAAGAAACCTGCAGGGATTTATATTTCAGTGAATCATAATAATTCATGTTGATGCGATCAGTCACAGAGAAAAAACAGAGAGTGTCAGAAATCCCAAATAATGCATCATTCTTCTCTGCTTAAAATGGACTTTGAAGCTGTTGTTCTCAATTATGCTAAAGTGCTTCTTTTAAAAACCATGAGACATTTTGTTAAACCCATGGTGGCCAAACCGTCTCATCAATGTTTTGTCTCAGTCAAAGGTTTTCTAGATTGGAATGCGTGACAGCCCACACACAATTCTGCCCTCTTAGATTAATCCGAGTTTTTCCACCTGTTCACTTGACTCTGTAGCTCATACACTGTCTTCATTTCTTGGGGGCCCTCCGGCCCCCACAAAAACGTCTTGATGGTTTTAATTTTATGAGGTGGGGCCCCACTCTCAGTGCTCATTATTTTGGGGTGGGAGCTGATTACGGCACCAGCCTTTCTTTGTAATAAGCATGGATTTCCTTTTGTTTCTGTGCCGTGTTGCATGTCATTCATCGGTCTTGGAAATCCGATGTCATTATGGACTTTTCTGGTTCTTGTTTTGGAACTACGGGGCTCAGAAGTGCTGATTGTTCTGACACGATAGCCAAATGGAGTTCCATAAAAAGATGGCAAGACGCTAACAGATGGAGAGGGATTTCTGTCTGTCAGGGAATATGGGAATGTAAGAGCCGTAGCTGTGGCCGGATAACGTGTATTGCCTATGAGCTTGCCTTCAGAGGTTTTGCTCACTCTTAAATATGCAGTCCTGTTATGAACAGTCAATCTGGTTCTCTTATATATGCCATTTTTTTCATCACTTTTTTCTGTGTTGTCATTTTGCTGTCTGTCTTCTGTGACAATGTAAGATTTGTCAACGTCAGCAATATCACATCGATTTTCATGCGTGATGCCATCCTCCGTGATTTCATGTTGTCTGATGTCATCTGTGATGCTCTGTGATTTTTCTCCCTCTCTAATGTCATTCTCAACGTTTTCCTCTGGAAAATCTTGCCCTGCGTCAATCATGGAATCCTGTATTGTACAACCTGGAATGTCATGCCACCTGGCATCTGTGATCTCATGTTGTATGCCATCTTTTAAACCATCTTGTCGTTCCTCATTTATTTTGTTGACTGTGATGTCCTGGTTTTGGCTCTCTGTGGTGATGTCATGGTCTCTGACCTCTCTCGTCATGTCTTGCTTCTCATGCACATCCGAGCTTTAAAGAAAAACAAATTGCCACTCACACACTCACAGCAAAAATCAGTTACAGATCACACCATACCACAAGGTTTACTCCTAACCACAAGGTTTACTCCTAACCACAGGTTTACTCCTAACCACAAGGTTTACTCCTAACCACAAGGTTTACTCCTAACCACAAGGTTTACTCCTAACCTTGTATACAACAAAATCCTGGCCTGGTAACCCGCTACACAAGTGGACCATCAAGTTTACAAATTTGTTAGCAAATTAAAAGACTGTCTGTAAGATAATAAATAATGCAACAACTTTTAACGTGTTAAAAGTATATGGCCTCAAATGTGATAACATACTAACGCTAAGCTAGGCCTCGATTGCTGCACCCTTGAAGCTTATGTTCAGAGAAAAGCGTTTTCCTAGTCTGGAACAAGAGCGAAACCTGCAAAAACCAAATGGGAAATGATATTTGCAGCCCGACCAGCAGCTGTATTGCAGCTGCTAAGATACTGACAGTCTGAACCCAAAACATGGATTACAATCCTTCTATCAAAAGCATGGAACAGCGTGGCCATTGGAAACAGTAAAATACACTACTATATTTTTCCATATGGTTTGAGACTGATTGTGCACGCTGTTTACCAGTAAATGCTTTTAAATTACAGACAGGTTGATAAATCCTATCTGAATATTCACTTTTGAACACAATAATGTTTGCTGGGTGTAGTTGTTCTGTTTTATCTATTAGTATAAGGCTAATGCCATTCCAGGCATAAATTACCATAGAATGGCTTTTGCTATTGTGTTCCCAAGAAAGTGAGAACATCATACTGTCGCCAGTTAAACGCGGGACACAAACCAAACAGCACAGAATGTCATTTAACACTGTCCCACTGGCCCAGAGAGCTTATGATATCACTCATGTACTCTCATTAACT
The DNA here is from genome assembly GCA_036877625.1 of Ambastaia sidthimunki. NCBI lineage: Eukaryota > Metazoa > Chordata > Actinopteri > Cypriniformes > Botiidae > Ambastaia > Ambastaia sidthimunki. The sequence goes on along the minus strand of JAZGTK010018928.1, from coordinate 7,927 downwards.
GACTTTGTGTACATTGCACAAGAGAATAGATGATTGAGGCTATTATTTTTGTCATTCCAATACGTTGGCCAGTTATTTGTAGGCAACTTGCGTTGAACTTAAATGTTTCAGAATGGTTCTCTATCAACAAATCAGTTTGACCTGTTTAGTTGTTCCTCCACCAGATCTGCTCCCTTATCTTCTGGCTGGTATGATGAGGGCAGGTAGAGATGTAGAGATGCAGTCAGATCAGGACTCTTGTCATCAGCAGAGTGTTGAGTTCCATCTTCAAGAACGTTTTGATTGTCTTTTCTTCTCCAGACAATCTTACATGTGGGAATTTCTTTATGAAGAATGAATGAGAGTCAGTGTGTGAGACATGCATAGTGAGAATATGTATTTTTATTTATATATTTGAACTGACAACTGTAGAGTCCTATTAGGCCCCATATGAAATACGTAACTTAACACATATGAGTACTTAACTTAGTTTAATCTTTTGCAGTCCCTCATGAGTTATTTAGTTTCTTCTAGTATTTCAGATTATTTACTTAGTAGAAGAACATAGCAACAAAGTTTTTCTGCTAGTATAATTTTGATCAGTGAGACCTTTCGACAACATAAACAGTTTATTCAGTCTAATGTTAACAGATCATTAACTACACTTGTCTCAGCTCCCATACAAAACCAGCAGTGTATTTCTCATAAGCAAATGAACCGTTTCCTCAACCTCAGTGAAAACAATGTTTGCTTGAACATCTTGCATCTAGTTTTGAGTCTAGTTGTATATATTCTTGCACATTTCCTATACTTAAAGGCCACATGGATGTAAAAATAGTACATATCTTTTTATGACAAGTCATTTAATGTATTGATCTGTTGGTTTTGTAATAAAATAAGCTGGCAGAGTTAAACCAGTTGCTGAGGAAAACTAAACTGAAACTGTTCAACTGGAGCCATTGCAGTACCTGGAGTGCTTAGTGCTCGACGTCTCATCTGTTTCTCCAGTGGAACAGTGGAAGGCCTGTGTGTTACAGCCACTGTTACTCTCTCTCTCTGTAGACTGCTCCTCGCTCTCTCTCTTTCCTCTGTTCTCTTTATCCCACAATATACAGACCATCCCTTCATCTCTCTGTCGACTCTTTGGCTATTGGCTGTCTCTCCTCCTGTGGGAGTGGAATGAGGTCTGTCTTTCTCATCTTTATTGGGTGATGACGTGGAGCTGTTGGGGGGTCGTGGTGACAGAACACATCGCACCCCGCATGCTGCGAGAACATAAACACAGATCGTGATTAATTGTGTTTAAACTGCAGCCCTGCCAGAACAAATTGATCCTGAACCTCAGAAAAGTATTATAAAACACAGACTGATGTTATGTCATGGTATAATTTATATATTTGTTATCTTGTTCTTTGTTATGCAAAATATCAGCACTCTTGGTTTAATATATTGTATTTGTTTATTATTTATATTTGATCTTATTACATAACTTTACCAAGCTGTATCTGTTTAGTGTTTGTTCAGTACTATATTAAGCATGTGTAGTGCAGCTATTAAATATATAAGACATACTTTAGACACCAAACATTAGATGCTTTGACAGATGGAAAGTACCTATGAGCAGAGCTTTTCTGGCTGTGAATGATCTCCTGGAGGTTTTTTCAGAGAGGTGTCTTGAATCTTTAAGAGACCTCCCCTGAAGCAGAGTGTTGCTGTAGACAGCAGTGTTTGGAGAAGATGCTCCGTGTTGATTTACTGGAAGTGTTTCCGGAGGTGGGATTCCTCTCTGGTTTGTGATCTGGAGTTGCAGTCTTTGTTTTAGTGTGGGCTTCCAGGCCATTGAGCCTGTGAGGTCTCAAACATCCCAATACACAGAAATGCATTACAAGTCTGCGCCCATTTTTGTTCATGGGGCAAGAATAGTCTCTCCACTGAAATGCCACCTAGCAAATGTAAGAAGAAGCAAATGTGACATCATGTTTTCACATTCTCTGATTTGTTGGAATCTGACAAAAATTTATGAGATACACCTGCCTGAAGAACTAGTTGTTAAAAACAGAACACGTGTTTTATTGGGATTATTAAAACATAAAACACAGATTTAGGAAGGTACACCTCTCAGAAAATGTACACATAATAATAATAATTTTAATTTTTAGATAATTTTAGATGTTAATAATCACTATACTAAACTGCTATTTAGGGCATTGGAATCACTGGATGAGGGCATAATAAACTCACTTTTGTGAAAACTGACATTTTTCACTTGTTTTGCCTGTAGCTCATCATTGGCCTGTACATTGACTTTTACCAGCACAGGTCACAAAAGATCAGACATTTATCTTACTGTAACAGGCCATGTTTGGCATAACTGTATGTCTGTGGCCATGTAGCCATTCCTTTTTTGTTGAATGTAGGTCCTATCTGCATGTGTTGACTGCACGCAAACCATATGTTTTCTCCTTCATGCACTCTTGTTGATATTTTATGTGTTTGGACAGTCAGATATGCTACAATCCCATGATGAAAAGGTTTATGTTTGGTGTATGGAATGCTAACAGTATTAGCCATCATAACGTCATCATTAATCTTTAACATCATTAATCTTTAAGCCCATCATGTTTGGGCATTCTTTTGGACTCTGCATTCCCCATATTGTAGCAATAATCTATTTATTTTATGAAATGATGGCAGAATAACTTAATAATAACCATATTGAAGCAAAACAGATTGAAACATAAAGATCAATTAAGATGTATTTAAGATTTGTATGTTTTCTATGTAATATTTACAGTACATATGCATCCATATGCCATTGCATGCTCATCATATTTTATCCACATGTTTACCTTTCAGTATTCATACAACATTCATGCTACATAGATGTCATGTTCTGAATTACGCTGTTTACACAAGCAGGCCAAAATCAGAAGCCGACTTTGTACAGTACCCTTCCTGTGATGCTCAGAATAAGCAAAAGTTAATACAACAAATCCCCAACAGCTTCTCATTGCACCATTCCCATGCATCCACAAAATATACAACTGTAAATAAATAACATCTGTAAATCTTTAAATGATCCGCTGACCAAAGCGATACAGACTGTGGGTCGCTTTGATCTGACCCATCCCTAAAAAGGGAATGAAAAAATTTCCCATTCCTTTGATAAAACAGCAAAATGTGTAGGAAGATTCTATCAAAGGATTCAGCTCACTTTATTTATAGAAGGCTGGACTCTTACCTGCCAGTAAAGTTTAGATTCAAGACTCTGATCGTTCTCCTATCTTAACTCCAGTTCAAAACTACAGATGTCTCTTTGTTGAAGGTCTGACCATCTTTGTAGTTTCCAAGGGAATGTTCAGTTTTGGTTTAGTGTTTGTTTAGTGTCTGGTGGTAAAGGTGAATGAGCAAGACTCAATTATGTTGTCCATGGATACAACAACAAAACCTGGTATTAGCCGTATGTAATTATGTGTTTCAGTGTTTTACCATGGCGGCATTTCAAGCCAGAATGCTCTGCGTGACAGTGATTTTGAAAAGGTAACCTATTACAGACATATGTTTGTTCAGGCACACATCTGAAATAAGTTATTGATCTATGCGTCTATAATCCACCTTCATAGCGTAAACCTTTTGCCCATCTGTGCATGAGAAACTTTAGCAAACTGCAGCAATAACATTAAGAACGGATTGTGAAATGTTACAGGTGGATTAACATTATGCCCATTCTCCTGTCTATTGTTAAACTGTCAGGTATTCATTGCAATAGCACGTACCCTTGATTCCAATAAAAATAATGCTTTGCAGATCTACTGCAGTTGTATGTAAGTGGTTAGACAGGATGATGCTTTAACTTGATTTAAATGGGGCTCATTTATACACCAAATGTCTGTCAACACATTGGCCAGTGCAACCCCCATAATCCTTTGGGGCTGCTTACCTTTGTCATTCCGTACATCATCTTTCAAAAGTAAATGATGTAATCTCTGTTGAGAGTACGCCTGTGAAAAGTGGAATAAGTGGATTTGACTGTTTGGCATTTCAGCTAGCCTAATAAAATTCCATAGTCTAATATGTTTTACTAAAGATATGTGTTTAATTAATTGTCAGTTTTTGCTAGGAATTATGTCTGATATGTTTTACTAAAGATATGTGTTTAATTTATTGTCAGTAATTGCTAGGAAATAGCTAGTTTTATGCTTTTAACATTCCATGAAAAATGGAAGCTGAATGCATTTATTTTAGAAAAGTCCTCAGATTTAGGAATGCCAAAAGGTATAAGATAAATATTCCATATTTTATCCCAATATCTCTTCACTCTACCTCTATCATTCCCTTGTATTGTGACATTCCAAACATTAGCCAACACCAACATTTGCATTATAATGTAAATGGCACAGCATACAATGGTTTTACCTGTTCATTTAGAGGCAGGTGGGCATCCAGGAACTTTCCGCTTTGTTTAAACCTTTGTAGATTTTCACATACTGAGCATGTGCCTTGTTGCAATAAACAAGATATCCTGTATTAGTAGAACCATATTGGACTGAAACTGCCCTCTGGCAGTGAAAACAGATACTAAAAGCTTGCAATGAGATTCAATCAGTTTATCAGTGATCGTCTTTATTGTTTTTGCAGTAAGGCATGATAACACGCATTCTTATTTAATTCAATGTGCTTGGTGCTGTGTCTGCAGTGGATGATCTTAATGGAAACTCAATGATGGACAATTCATGTTCACTGTATCAGCTGTGCTCTCATTCTTTCTCTGGACATTTTAGATTGATCAAAGTAGACAGCTGGTGATGAATTCACTGATTAGAGTCTTAGGATAAGGAATGCAAGAATGACTGACTGTATCAACTTCAACACCATCTCACGTACAGTTTAGTCATTATCTTGATTGATTCATGTGTCCATTATAATGTATATCTACTCTCTCTGAATACCTGGTGCTCCTTGATTTAGGGATGCTGCCTTCTCCTTTATAAAAAAAACAATTCCATTGAGTGGGCGTCTAGGAATTTACCTCAGTTCTTTGTCTTCCCACTTGGCTTTTAAAATTTAGAGTCAAGCCCTGCCGACATCTGTTGTGTGGACAACCCCAGTAAATCCACTTTTATATTTACTCTTTATCCTTCTATTCAGCATATGTGGACCATCACAATTTGGTAATATTAGCCTGTTGAGATATGTGTATGAAAAATAGAGATAATATTAGAAAACGTTTTTGTGTGTTTGCCGAAAAGACAAGCTGAGTCAACAGTAAAATGTTAGGCAGTGTGCGGTAACAGACAACAGTTTGATAAATGAAAAGGAAATAATTTCTGCACCACTGTTTCACCAATTACAATAAAAGAATTCCAACAGATTTCATGAACACCTGAACACTCTTCCTGTCTGCTATTGGTCACCCAAACAGATGATCCTGCCTCAAACAACCAAATCATATTGGTTGAGCAAATGTTGCTGTATAGGGGTGGACAGGAACCTCAAATAGCTTAATGACAATTGCCTACTTTTTTGTATTTTTTTTAACACTGAAAAATCTACATCACTTTTACACCCAATTTTTGTGTAGAAATAATTATCTGAAATGTGGGGTGGGAGTACATCATTTTTGGCATGGTTGTTAGCTATTATTTCCTTATTCACTCCCTCCAGAAGGCGATGCTAAAACTTCAAAACTCTCATATTCAGATTGAGAAGAATGTCCTTTAGCACAGTTTACTTTCCTAAACTGTTTTCATTACTTGTTTGCGTTGGCGCGGCAACTGAATATCAGTGTCAGTCGAGTGTGAGAACCGTTGCAGTCGTTTGTAACATTGTGCACGACCATGAGGTGCGAGAGGACGTTCTGACTTCATAACATGTGGCATCACCTGTTCTCTGGGGTTGAGTATATCGCTCATCACACTGTCTCCCCCTCCAACATCTGTGGTCAATTTATCATTCGCGCATTAAAGCAACATTTTTCAGATGCCTGCCTGAATCTGCTCTCAGACTCAAAAAGCAGTAAATCCTGTTGTATCATTTACAGCAAGTTTCATCATGTCATTGCGAGAAATGTAATATTACACCCGTGTGTTTGACCCAGTTCACTTTATGTGGTGATGGGGGGAGTTTATATGTGAATTAGCATTAATATACTTGTAAATAAAAATTCCAGCCCACAAAATTCAACTCTTAACTGAACTCTCAGCTGCGCAAAGCATCACACACACAAACACAAAATAAAAGCTGAAATCAGAGAATAGCTACTCACGTATGTCATTTGACAAACACATTGAGCCAGATTAGGGGTTTCATACGTAGCCTCCGCCTTGTACAGCTTGTATTAGAATCACCTGGGGTACTGGGTGATGTAATCACTGGTTTCTACATAATACATAATAAATGTAAGTGCATGTTTTGGGTTCAACTTGCCTTGTTGTTTCCTCACATTCGGGCCTGGACAGGAACAGAGCTGCTGCAGGAAACATGTAGTTAGAGTTTTTTATGAAATATTATAAACATATCTTGACCTTGGATGGGAAGTTAGTCCTTGACAACAGAATGTGAGTTTTTAGGTGTGAAAATAGATGTGGTAATACTTCAGCAATAGCAGCCAAAAAAACGGTCTGGACTCCTTCACTGCGTAAAATTTATTACCAAAGGAATGCAATTTGTTTTTTAAAAGCTGTCAAGAAATACATTTTAATTTTCAGCATTGGTGAAATAATGAATGTGTTTTATCAGGCACAAGAGAAAGAGAGAATATTTCTAACAAATGGTTTTAACTTTATGGCAGAGTGCATGAACTATTGGGACAGTTGTTGTTGACAACCGTTTTCATAAATATATTCCCATGGTCTAGAGCAAAGATACATTGGACATGATACCAATTACTCATGGCTTCCAGAAAAACAGAATTAAGGAGAGAGAGAGATGCAGAACATTTTCAGTCAAAATCACTCAACACTCTGACTCAACAAGCTGACCTCCAGTCCACCACTTTCAAAACATGAAAGTGAATTTGTGCAGAACAATAACATGGTTTAGCCACAGGACAGCTGATACATACCAACACTTTCTGTTATAATAAATACACACAGTCCAAAGCTGTATCAGTATATTTGTCTACAACATTGCATTATTTTCTGCCATATAATTTTAACCTCTCCCAATTAGTTTGATTTATTTATTTACTTATTTTAGCTAAGTGGTTTCTTTTCTCACTTATGAGTTCTGTTTTATTTGCATCAGTCTCAACGTTTTATCTTAAAACTCTTAAGAATGAGAAACAAAAGAGATTAAGGCATTGAGTCAGAGAGTACAGAGCTGAAATGTCATTTCTCAGACAGTTGAGAAGGAATGTCTGAGTCATATTGAACTTCACTTTGATTTTTGATCTCTGATATCTTGGAAAATCTGAGCATAGTTGGAGATCTCTTCTGAAACTCTAGTAGAGGCACATCACTAGAGTCTGTATTGGAAGACAAAACCGGAGTAACTGGAGGCTAAAGCGAAGCCTCTGCTTCTTTTCCATTCAATTTTGCTGTCTAAAAGGAACAATTGAAATATCGAGGAGATCTTTTATATTCCTTTTCCTCTGGGTTATGCCAGGGCTGATGCAGTTGTAATTTGTGTTGATGGTGTATTGTGAGGGTCATCTGTGTGCCTGTGACCTCACAGCTTGGCCAACCGCATACAGTGTCACTGCCAAACCTGCTGAATAATGGGGAATACCCCTCACAGCACTGCTCAGACTGTCAAACCACATCTGTGTTTTCTGTGTTAACTTTTGTCGTAAATCATTGCTGTTTATTTGAGGATCTCAGCCAGCCTGGCACATGCAGCAACACTGGAAATGTTGCCATTGGCATGAGTTTGGGGCAGGAGTATTTGTTCAGACGAAAAATCATTTGGGCAGAAATGGCACACAAGGGGTGTGTTTACCCCTATGCCC
>JAZGTK010018927.1:0-11619 GCA_036877625.1 Ambastaia sidthimunki | reverse complement strand
ATAAGTGAGACAGATCTTCAGCAGCTAGTCTCCATTTACTCAACATTTTGTCTCAGCTCAGTGCCAAACACAAGATCCTGCCTGTCTGATGTCTGGTCACAAGATCTTCACTGTTTTTTTTGCTCTGATTTCATTGAAAAACTGTGTGTGATATTTTTGTATTTGCATTCAGTATCAATTACTGAAATGTTCATCTGGAACTCTTTAAAGCAAACAAACAGCAGTGCAGTAATGTAAACATTCCTAAGGTCTGTATTGGATGAATCCCCTCTTCAGTAAAAGAATTATGCACATCAAATAATGGTGCACATGTGACCACAAAATATGGGTTCTTTACCACTGTGATTCAAGTACATTTATTGTATACACTGCGTTCAACTACACTGCACACACACACACACACACACACACATTAATTGAAAGGGAGATGTAAAGAATGGCAATGGCTTAAACTGGATCCTTGAACTAGATCGCAAGTGATTAATAATTAGGTTGATTAAGCTTTTGCACTAATATCCTGCCTGTAAAAGTGGTGTAACCTTTAGAGAATTGAGTGAACTTCAATTTCTACAGATGGAGGAAACATTACACTCAAACTCAACAGGAGCTGACTCAAAATTACAGCTGGGGTTATTTTTGGCTTGTAGCAAAAATGCTACACAAAGTGAGCTCTGTAAATGTCTCCAAAGCAAGTAAAATATGAACGTCCCTGTTATTAAAGTGTGGGAGGATGGAGTTGAATTAAATGAGAGTTTTAAGGAAACGGGGAGACAGTTTTTAAGGCTTGTAACCTAGTAATCATTTTGGGAAGGGTGGGAAGCTGAATCTCTGGTTATGAGGGACACATCTCACAGGATCTGCTCAGGAATACAAGCTGACTTCCAGCAGGATCTGGACGTTCTATGCCAGACCGCAATGTAAACGATCATTTTTAATATTTCATTACCAACTAACCAGCTGTGATGGCTGATCATGAGATTTTTATGCAGTTATCTCATGACATAAACTGATGATAACAAATCTACATGAAAAATAGCATTACATTCAACCTAATACTGAATAAACATTGAGTTGTTTTGTTAATCTTGGCCTAACAGATGTTTAGTTAACTAAAAGGGTGGCAGCTTTGTAAGATCTATGTCTATAAAAAGATATCAAACTATTAACAAGATCTGAAAGTATTGGCTAATGTTCTCAGGCCTGTGACTGCTGTGCTTGCCACCAGCATGCTAACTATGCTAAACAATGGGTGGTACAAAATATGCTTTTCCTTTTCAAAAACTACTAAAAAAGTAATTTTAGTAGCCATTGGGGCCACTAACTAATGGCACATTTTTTAAATTATATCTAATGTAATTTTGAGTGATAATTCTTAGTGCTAACAAAAACATCATATCATTATTACATACTGTAACCTTTAAACACAAAAAAATGTAAAATACAATAATTAGTCTATTATAAATATTGCTGCTCAGCCATAATGAAAATAATACAAATGCAAATAATACCCTGAAATTATTCAGTGACATTTATATAACAACGTTCCCAAGCAAATCACGTAATTTTGATGGTATATCTCAACTGTACCCTTTCTCTCCTTCTGCATCCATACACACTTTGATTTTCCAGCTGAAGCTACAATGACAGAAAGCTGTGCTGATGGCCTAACAATCTTTTTTGTCTCTGAATTAATGTGCTTAAGTGCTTGGATAAATGTTTGAGCCACACAGAGGGGCTGGTAGCTTTAGAATACTTGAGATATTAAAAAAATACTGTAGTGTTATCTGTCATATTCTAAACCACACGCATTCCTAAAAGCTTGTTTTTATCTGTTCTTAAACACACAATCAGTGCAAAATGCAGTATAGTATATAGTAAACAGTATATAGTATATGTTGACATTATACACAGGTATAATGAGGCTATACTCTGATATAGACACTTAGCGTATCTTTTCAAGAGAACCACTGGACTGAAACTAAACATCTGCCCTAAAGCAACTGTTTCTTTAATAACAGCATAAACCAAACATGGGCCCTCGCTGAGGATATATGTACCGTATATCCAAACAATTCTCACATTTCTATTGGCCAGAAACGTCTTTAAACCGACCCTTCAAACATTTAATGTTTTCGATTCCCTGACGTGCAAAGGAAAATCATACTGACCTCATTTTGCATCCACTCACATGGAGACCAGAGTCACTGTGACTCAGTGGCAGATTGAACTGGAGAGAGTGAGCATTCATTTTTCAAACGCATCCACAAAACAGCTTTGTAACGCACCACGGTGGACGTGCCCCTTCAACCGAACCTGCTTCATTTCATCCACAGCACAGTCCTGAACTACATCACGTGTGCTTCCAACCAGACAAGCTTTGAATCATCACAGGGAGCTGTTCCAAGATTAAATAAATATTTTCAAACGTCATAATCCCCTCGTATCCTGAAAAAAACTCATGCGGATGACAATCCACTGAGCTGCATGAATCTGGCAGAAGCAAAGACAAAAGTCAAATCGAGAGAGATACAGACACAGTAGTCAGTGATGAGACGGGCGAGCGGTCAATAGGGTTCCGCTAACTAACACCCGGGTGTTACTGGGTCAGGTTTCTGCTGCGAGGGGACGGTCTGACAGCGGATGCGTGTTTTGTCTAACTCTGAGTGGGATTACCTCATGTTACCCAACCCCCCACCCAGCTGTGACAGGAGAACAGAAAACTAAAAAGTGTTTCCTAATGCCACCGCTGCTGGCACACGCATTTAATTCACTGTCTGTGGCAAAAAACACATACCACTAAAACCGCACGCTTGCATCGATTGGGACATTACTGGCCTCCGGCAGCACATTGACACACTGGTGACGGTTTACACAAGAACAAACTGCGCCTACAGATAGCACCATTTATGATTCACCAAAGAAATTGTTTAAATCAGGTAAAGGGACAAACATGGATAACTGCAGCAAATAACTAAAATCACTACAAAATTTAATTTAATTTACAGTCTTTTTACTACAAGTGTCAATAGCACCACATTTATTGCCATGCAAACAGCAAACAGCTGTGTTTTGTGAATGTTTGCATTAAAAAGTACTTTTTAAATATGTGTGAAGAACCCTGGATAAAAAAGTGCAGATGGCAAATGGTTCAACTGACGTCTTACTGAAGTAAAATTATAAGGTTCAGCTGAATAATATGATGTGACAGGCATTACAGCTGTACATTTATTCTTTTAGAAATATTTTTAAAACACACTTCCTGTGTGGTAGGTCACAGGAAGGACAGTCACTAATACATATTAACACAGAAGGCAGGGGGCTTTAATATATATACATCAGTTCCCTAAGTGAGTCCTGCTTTAACCCAGGGTTAAAAAAGATGTAATCCAGAATTAAGTGCAGTGTGAAAAGCCTTGGATATCTAGGCATTTAACCTAGGGTCAAGTGCTTTGCTTTAGGTTTAAACCTGACACTGATTGGTTAGATGACCTTAATAGCTAGACTACACTATTTATCCCTACTAGACATCTCAGTCTTTAAAAGCAAGCATCCTGGATGAGAAGCATAGAAAAACATGTTAAACAGAATAACAGAATTGAACAGAACAATCGTAGACATCAGACCTTAATATTACTCTAGGAATCGGTTTCCTTGGTGATGAGTAAAGCAGAAAACCAGCCAGCTCCCCTCCCCCACCTGCTGGTCATAGTAAAGCAGGTGCTGAACACACATTAACTAATCCTCACCCTTAAAGGAAAACACTTTATATCATTAATGTAATAGAAATCAGAAGCAAAAATAGGATCATACAGCTGGTTTGTAGAATACAATGAGAATGAATCAGAAAAAGAGACAGAGGAAGGAGATAGGAGAAATCAGGACAGCTTCAACATATCTTAAAGTTAGGGATTGTTGTACTTTACCAGTCACTAACACAGTTTACTTTGTGCGGCCACAAATTCCATGAGCTTTCCTAAAACACTGAACCATCAGTCAGTTTGTTCCAACTGGGTGTCTTTCAAACTAAACAGACATGCCTAGCAAAACAGTTGTGCCACAAGTTTGGCTCTTCTCTGGTTGAAATGGAAGAAATCCCAAACTGGCTCAGCCACACTGCTGTTCTGTGGAGTCGTGGCACACGATTGCAGCTGGTGCTGACTGTCTGGAGCTCTTCCCAGTCATGGGAAATCATTTTTTCATTTTCTGCAAACTATCCTGGCTAGCTCACTTCTTTTCCAGTTTTACAAATATACAAAGCCAAGCTATCTCTAAATAGCCCCACATTTATATGCAGAGGCATGAGATCCATATTTATTAGCGCAAACAATCTTCCCCTCTGCAAAACCGTTGCTGTAAAAACCAGGACACTCCAGGGATCACAATGCTATAAAAGCACAAAAAATTCCAATCCAATGCCCTGGTTTCCCATTTAAATCTGTTTCTCCAAAATGCTAAATGAGTCAACAGTAAAACATTAAGTGGGTTGGGGACTCCTGCACTGTAGCTATTGAACTTAAGCATGTTTTTGTTGATTAATCAGCTCCTTCCTCTGAGAAAACAGCTGGTGCAAGATATCACATTCACACAGTAAAACACTCTCAGACTGTGTTCTAAACCATAAAGAAGTAAAACACACTCAGGCACACTCAGATATTCTAAATCATGATGATATAAACTCTGGCAATCCAAACTAGAACTTTAAAACCAAGATAACAACAAAGCCCCCAGAGGACAGACTTACCCATAGTCATCACAAGAATACATAACGGCAAGTTGAGGCTCCTAAGATACCAAGGAAAAAGAGAAAAAATTGATTCCTTACAGCTGGATGACAGAGAAGGAAAACAGGGAAAAGGGGCAGGGATCGGAGACAGATCCGAGTGTGCATAGTTTATTCCTCATCCTGTCACATCAGCACTCATCTCTTATACAGTGATAGAACAATGCAGGAAATGGGGAGCGTCTGTGTGAGATACAGTGAAACATGTGACACATATGGACCAGTCACCTTGTCCTGTCTTACATCCATTCTTATCCACTCAAAGGATTGGAAGGCGGTCTGTGTCTTAAAGGGGCCTCAACCACAAAATTTCCACTGAAAAAACAGCCACAGGACCCTTAAACACACACACACTTATTTGTGAAGCTCACTAAAAGGAAACAAGAAGGCTGGTGTCATACATTCAAGAAAAATATTTTGTTTCTGCCTTGATGCAAATAAGGAGCGCAAAAATGTTGGATGAGTTTCGATTTTGTAACTCTTTCTTAAAATGACAGTTTTCAGAACTACATACACCACAGATGAAGAAAACACTGTGCCACACTGTGGGAAAAATGTTTTCATCCAGTCATTCTGGCCACCTGGTTTATGGAAACATTCAAAATAAATCATGACAGCTGGATTTTTTTACATCTTCTGGGTCTTAGTTAAATTATGCAACAGGAAACACAACCAGAAACAGATTTAGATTAGCTTGAAAATAAAAATAAAAGCAACACAACTTTCAACATTAAAACAAAATTTTCACAAATAACAAAGTTAAACAAATTTCATGTAAAAAATACATGTTCTGTTTATTAAACCACTATTTAATTACTAACAAATTTATCATGACTGACAAACGGCAAGTCTAAAAAGGTGAGAGCTACGGAGACCCGTGTTGACACTTATTTGGTGACACCCAGATACAATTGTATTGTAAACAACAGCTTCAATGAACACACAAACTTGGTGCGTGTAAACAGCTCTTTGATTTCATACACAAACCGCTTACAGCCAACAGGGAAGCGAATGCTTTAACCCCACCATAATGAAGCTTGAAAGCTAAAAATAGCTCACACTGTGAAGACTTTTGCTCAGGGCATCATGGGTTGAATAAATCATTTCACACAACCACTTTCTCGGTTTCCTTCTAGCAAAACGTCACCACAGTCCTGCACAATTTAGACTTCCTCCTTCTAGCACAGACAAAAAAGAGAATAAGATAAGATTTGTTTTAAAATAAATGCACACATGTGATGCTAATGACAAACTAATAAATACATTATGTACATTACTGGTAATACTAATAAGCTCTATTTAGGAGAACAGCCAATTATTAGCAACTATTACTAATCACAGAGCTAAAATCTCTAAATAGCTTTTAAGGTCAATGGTTGTTTAAATAAGGATTATGGGAAACACGTATTTATAAGGTTTCATTTATTACCATGAGTTACTGCATTACCTAAGATAAAAACAAGCAACAACATTTTTTTACCATTAGCGTTTGTTAATATTAGATAATACAAATACAGTTTTCAATTTTGTTTATGTTTGTTAATTGTGTGTTAACTAATGTTAACAGATAACATAATATGATAATAACCTTTAATTTTAAGTATGTATTAATAAATATTTCAATGATCATTTATTAAGATTAATAAATGCTGTAGAAATACTGTTTATTGTTAATTAACTGTTAACTAATGTAGCAGAACTAATGTTTAAAATGAGTCCTTTTTGTTAAGTGTTACCTGATTATACTTACACATTTTTAACTAAAATATCTGTAGTCAAAAATCTTCAAATATCATTTTATTCATTGCGTTATTTATTTTGCACATTTGCATATCCCTACATCACAAGATGCATGAAACATCTATTTATATTTGAGTCACTGCTCAAAGGCATTTGTTACATGTCATTATCTAGTTTACTCTGAACACACCCAGCGAATATCCACAGCGTGGGTGGCTGAACGCGAGTTTTTCGCTGGGAATAGAATAAAGCGCAAAACAGCGCGTTTTAAACGCGTGCGGTCGCGTTCATTTACGCAGACAGTTCAACTGAAGTTGCCATGGGCGTCAGTGCTCTCAGCATCTCATTGAACGAGTGCTACACACCCCAGTACGACCACTGCTCACTGATGTCAGCATTTACGAAGACAGGTGAAGATTCTGCTCACTCATAAGGGCCTTGCTGGCTGTGTCTTAAATCCTAGTGCGCTGCCTAGACAGGCGGTATTTTTGTGCGCTGATTAATGGGCGCGTTCAATTGATGCCTATGAGACCCGAACATGCTGTCTAGATAGTGACATCGGTGGGTTTTGAGACGCACTGTGTTAACGCTGTCAAGTGCTACATAGTATAAATATAAGCGTATTAAGCTATAAATATTCATATAAATACATGCATTTGCTTGTTTAAACATGCTGTGACAACACATTGGACAGCTTACCTCATTTTCCGATGGTGTCCCCACAAATATATATGTGCAATAAAAAATTTAAAGAAGAGAAAAGAAACTTAGTAAAGGCCTACGATCTATGCAAAGCTATCGGCGCATAAATATCTATTTCTCTGTGTGTATAATACTACACGTGTACTATTCCATATAACAATGGTCAGCTTGAATGTTCACTGCCCATCCAGCGATGCACAGCCGGTCCTTGCATAAGAAGCAATGCAGATGCAGCCTATCTAAAGATCTGCGGAATATCGCGCTATGTCATCGCAGCTGAATTAAACACATCCCATGTTTAGATCATGGTCGCGCCTATAACATCGATCTGAATTGCGGACTGCCAGCGCGCACTGGAGTTGCCATTTTCCTCCGTGTTATGACAATGAGAAAAAGGCTTGTCGGATAAGTGTAGCAACAAACGCGCACAACAGCGGCCGCTGGTGGCGAATATGCCGTACTGCAGTTCCCTGTGAGCCCTGCCTTAGTGGGCAGGCCCAGCTACCTTATTACTGTCATTTTATCTTTTCCTATTAATCGTTCTCATATTTTCTTTCTGTTGATTAAACACGCATATGCTAATGGACTTTGTTTAATTAGATTAGATTTAGATTGATTATTTATATGCACATACCTGCAGCTATATAAATTGCTGGTCAGGGATTCACTGTATATCTCTTAGCAGGGGGCTTATACACAGGAGGGGTTGTATTTAAAAATGTGCATTTATAAACAGTAATGTAGTAACTGTCCTTTTACTCTTTCAAGCAAAATGTACAAATGCTTTCAAGCTAAAATTCCAGCATTTTACCTTCTAACTACCGGCATGCCCAATGTCAAAAACACAACTTTCTCATATTTCAGAGGAACTAGGATTTTTTTCTTTATTTTGATGGTTATGCCATATATCTGACAATGAATATGAAAAATGGTTTACACAGTTACAACAAGCTTGTGCATGCCTAGCTTATCATTGATGGACTATGACAGTCATTCGTCTGTAACAACTGTTCGATCTCATTCCTATAGCAGAGGTTATGAAAATGGATGTTAACTATCCTGTAAATGTGCACTACATTATGACTTATGAAGCTAGTTGATTCACAAAACAGATGTACTGTTAATCTGAGGATTAAAACTAAAACAGAGATTGATGGCTGTAGTGATCACTTAAAAATTGTGAAAGGCCTTTATCGATTTTGACTGTTCCGTACAAATACCTTTTTAATTTTCAAAAGGCTAATAATCTTACCCTTTCACATTTATGATCCTTAGGATTTGAATACAGCGGAGGATAAATATGATATCAGCTACAAGAGTGGCTGCAGCACCCCAAGACACCAGACGGTGGCAGCAAAGGTTTACAAAATGTATGATCATGGAGCCCGATTTGTTTAGTACAAAACGATGGTTTACGTGCAATTTTTAAAACACTATCAGTATGACAGAGTGTAATTCATGTTTTTTAAGACTTCATCTAAAATGGCACCTCAGACACCTAAGAAACTTCTTTTACAGTGTTATGATCTGCCGAGCTTTCCGGACTAAACTATTTGTGGCCAATATTTCTTCATACGCTTTGGCATCATAATTAACTTTGTCCAATATTAAAGATTCATAGTCTGTTACTTAAAAGCTAGAGAGATGGGTTTTCATCCCAAGATATCTCTTTCATAGCCTAGGAAGTTTGCGAGACAGTCAACAGACATTTTAAAATAGAGGTGACCTGAGATATAACAATTAAAGGCAAATAAAATCAAGACTTCGTTCTTCTTGACTTCACAGCTGTAGTCAATAGGTCCCAATTTTGTTTTCTCAAACCCCTTGATCCCAGAAAAGAGAAAGTTCATGTAGTCACATGACACAGTCTGACGGCAGCTGGTTTACACCACACGCCACTGCATGATGCTCATGTCCTTTCCTCCTGTGGAGATTAAGTGACTGTCATCAGACAGGAAGTTAACGTTGGTTACATGGCTACTGTGTCCACCATAGACATAACTAGGAGCCTAGAAAGATATAAGAGAGAGAAATAAGAGAATATTACATGAGAGCATGAAGATAAAATATTATAATTATACTGAGTAATATCTGGCTGCTGTTTGAAAAGCCCGGTGTTGTTTCTTACTCTGGACTGAGA
Organism: Ambastaia sidthimunki; assembly: GCA_036877625.1. Taxonomy (NCBI): domain Eukaryota; kingdom Metazoa; phylum Chordata; class Actinopteri; order Cypriniformes; family Botiidae; genus Ambastaia; species Ambastaia sidthimunki. Next base: position 2,257 of record JAZGTK010018927.1, on the reverse strand, counting down.
GCACGGAAATGAGAATAGATGAACTTTTCCGAAGTCGTCCCCTGTGACGAGTAGTTTCTTTGTATTAGAACTGCACACTGCGTTTATATCTGTTCCATCAGAACCATCTGGCCACAGACCTGAAGAGGTTTACAAACAGAAGACCCACATGAACTTCATGTTTATTTGCAGTGATTACATATAAAAACTAGTGAATGGAAAATTGGATTAATTAGTCTGGATTGATTTGTGTCAATATTATACAAGAATATAATTTTTAATAATAAAACAGAAGCTGATTGGCCAACATTCTTGTCTATAAGGTTGACATTTAATGTTTTTTCACAAAAAAATGAAATTGTAAAAAACACTTTACTAATATTTTTATTATGACAAAATGTTTAATGAAAGCAATAAAGCACTTATTCCACACTGTTACAGATGCATAAAAAATATCAAAACCGACCAAAAACCAGGAAGCCCAGAGTACAGGTGACAGTGTCCCATTCAATGTCACGGGTGGTCTCCACACTCACGACTTGTTTGCACACAGAGGGGATCCCTGAACAAACCACAATGTGAATCATTACCAGAGTTTATATCACTTTATAACAGGTAAACGTTACACTCCAGAAATAGATTTACTTCATAAAATGTTCTGCTGAGTTGCTGCATGCAACTGTCATACAAAACATAGTCAATTCTAGTTTAGTTAACTTGCTTACTATCATTATCATCACCTTAGTTTTCTATAGTTTACTTATTACATATTCAAATAACAAAATTAAGGGCCATGGTCAAGGGCATAACAATGACAATATCTGTGTACAGTATGTGTGGCATTAAAAGGGAACCTTTTATGGAACCTTTGTGTTTTATTTGCAACAATCAAGTCTCAGAAGTAAAAAAACATGAATGACATAATAGTGTGACAATATTTCACTCCGCTTGTACTGTACGCTTGGTTTAATGCAGGTTTGTTGTACCGTATACTGTATCAGTATGCAGGTCAGTTTTAACTTCTTCAGATACTTACAGTAAAGGATCTCATAGTCCCCTGAGTTGGATACCAAGTATTGAGAGTTCACAGACCAGTCCAGATGAGTAATGAAGCTAGAATGACCCTGTGAGCCACAGTAACACACAGCGAGTACAAACATTAAAGAAAACATCAATAATCTGAAGAGACAGAAGTAGAATATGTGTTGTTTTTGTGCATCTGTATTTGACCAGAAAAAAATGAAGTCTATGATAGCACAGTAGTGAAGCCATCTTTAATATGCATACACGAAGGCATACTGTTCATAAATAAACATGCTTACTGAGCATTTTCCAACCCTGCTGTATTTCCTGCCATTTTCTGCCACAGCATAAACGTAGATGTAGTTGTCATGTGACCCAATTGCAAGGAAACAGCCATCTGGAAGAAGCAACAGAGGTTTTCCAACTTAATCAACGGCAGAGACTTCAATCTGTGCTAGTTTCTGGCTAACATCCCGATATTTTCCCAGCAAGAGGCGGAGCGGCTGTCGGAAGAACTCTAACCTGGAGAAAAGCGCATAACTGACAGCTGTTCGTTCCCATCTGTGTGAACAGTCACTAGATCCTTCGATTCGGTATCAAGTACGAGCCACCTGTGCGGATTGACAATGAAGAAAGGACAACATCATCTATATTGTTCTACAGCACCTGAAACCAGTTAAAAGCCAAGACTGTGGCCTTCATACGGCACTATTAACAGGACTGTTGGGAAAATACAGCTAGACGTTGCCGCTGGGATGGTATTGTGTTTCTGTGCTGCATTAGCATAATAATAAGTGCTTGGGTCTTCCACACTGTCTTCCAGGATTTAAATGATGTGTCAGGGACCCGCTTGATGAAAAGAAATGGCTTCTCTTACCTGCCTGTCTGCGTTCCTATGGCAACCGTCGCCCCACTAGGGTGGAATCCGGCTGATTGGGCGGCATCCTGTTCATGAGGGAAACACACACAAACGTGCCCAATCTGACATCCTGTCAACACAGCTCAATCTAGCGACACCAGCAGCCCTTGACACTACAATCTTATCTTTATAGTCTCAGTGTGCAGTAAGTTTGTGATAACAGGAAAACTAATGTTGACGCACGGTGAGATGACACTGCAGTAAAGTGTTTAAAATCTACTGAGGCAGGTTGCTCACCTCTAATGTTTTGGTCCAGATGGGCTGATGGGAGTCTGAGTCCCACAGGCACACGTGTTTGTCATGACCACAGGTGAGGAACTGATGCTTCTGTGGGTG
>JAZGTK010018926.1:0-11321 GCA_036877625.1 Ambastaia sidthimunki | reverse complement strand
TGCTGTGTGTGTGTGTGTGTGTGTGCATGTGTTTATGCTGTGTGTGTGTGTGTGTGTGCACGTGTTTCTGCTGTGTGTGTGTGTGTGTGTGTCGGATGACCTCAAGGCAGAAAGCTTCTTTTAATTAACACTTTAATTAGTGTTTTTTCTGCCTCATTTATTATTTTCTTTTTTCCTCTGTTCTTTCTCTCTTCCAGTCTCTCTCGAGCAGCTGCTTGGAGTTTTTTGTTTAGTCTGCTGAACTCATATACTGACAGGTCAAAGGTTATCAAAACTAGCATTGTAAGGATCTCACAATGGGGCAAAAGCAGTCTCTCTTTTCACTGTCTGTACTGCTGGAAAATCTCATTTAAGATGGTGGCTGTGTTTTCGAACACAGCCGTTGATTTGAACTAGTCTAAGCTGGTCATGGGTTGGCTGAAGAAGGTCTTCTGACCAGCAACAAACCAGCTGCCAGCAGGTCATCAGACCAACTAGAATCCAGTAATATATCTGTCTGTTTTTATTTCATCATGTCTTTCTCTCTCTGGTTCTCATTCGTTTCTGGTTTCTTGTGGTCTCACAGAGCCCCTGCACCCTGTTTTTAGAGGTTTCGTGACATTTTATTTCCACATTCTCTCTATCTTTCTCTCTCCAAGGGTCTAATTCCCTATAAACTCTCATTAAAACATCATTCCAGGGCATGTGTATGAGGGAGAGGGAGAGAGAGAAACAGAGGTGTCCCTACCAGTCTTCTTACCTAGCTTAACCAGCAAGACTAGTCCAGCTCATTTGGTTGACCAGACTTTTTCAGCAGGGCTATACTGGTCCACCAGACAGACTTTTACCAAACCAGTCTGGACCAGCATGAAAACACACGGAGGCCTAAGATGGTCTTTTCTGCAGGGAAGTCGTTTAAAATGACCAAATTATTCTATTATATGACATAAGACTGGAAAAATGTGCCAACCTGTCAGAATCCATTTTCAAAGTACTGCAATGCAAACCCCACACATCTGCAGAGAAGAGAGGAGGACGGATGGATGGATGTTTGATGATCACAGAAGATGGAGATGGAAAGATTGAAAGAAGAATTCAGAGAGACAGTGAGTAACTGAGTAGAACATTACAGAGACCCTCCGAGATTCTGCCAAAGAAACATGACACAAGCTTATGAACTGATACCGTCTCAGTGTGTGTGTGTGTGTGTGTCACTAATGCATTTATTCATGAGAAGCGACCACATACACAAACACACAATCAATCTCTTTCTTTCTATCTCTCAGTCACACACACACACACACGGCGTTCAGTTTCTTTCAGTGTTGTGTGTTTGGCCTGCTCTCCTGCCTCAGTCTCTCTCGTCAGTTTCTAATTGGACAGAACAGGTTCCCTAAGCAAAGCCACATGCTTGAGTGTAACGAGTGACATTCAGTTTTAAAGCCCTGCGTAATGACCAGAGCACACACACACACACACACACACACACTTACACACACACACACACACACACACACACACACTTACACACACACACACACACACAGCCAGGAATGAGACGGTAAATCACTGTTTATTTCTGTGTGTAGTTCTGAGTTCTGACTTGATTCTGTTTGAAAAGGCTGAATTCTGATTATGAACAGACAGACTTTTAAATCCACGAGTTGGCGACGGCCTTCACATTAAAACTATGCGGAGGAAACGTTTACTGCTCACAGGCCGGTTATTTGGAGCTCAGGAGACAGTACAGAGTTCTCCATTATGTTTCATTTAAAGATCAACTTTATCTCAAATGTCTCTTACACAATTCTTCAGGAGTAATAAAAACAGACACAAATGACACTGTGGCATACAGTAAACCAGCAGAGAACAAACAGAGGTGCAGCAGTCACTGAGCCACATTGAGACACAGTCTGTTTTTAAAGAGAAACATACATTTTAATTTGCTTTCCACAAGATCTCACTGTTGTCTAACAGAAACGACTGAGATATAATTCTCAGTCAGGATTCTTTTCCTGTGGACAGAGAGCTATGATCCCAGCTAACAATTTTAGGTTGTAAGAGCGTTTCCCTAACATTTCCATTAAATGTTAATTTTAATGTTCTACGAACGTTAAAAACTCTTTTAAAACATTCCACTAACAACTTAAGAACAACATTTTTGATACATATGACTTTCTCTGCAAGAATGTTTTTGATAACTTTGAGAGGAATTTTAGAAAACGTTCTAGGAATGTTAGCTGTGATTATGAAATACATTTGAATCTCAGCATCATTTTTGCTGCTGTCTTTAATAATTGAAATGAGTGAAGAATCATCCGCGGCGTTCATTCTGTTAGCATGACATCATCACACTAATCAGTCTCAACATGAAACTCAGTCTGTTGCTGAGGCAGAACTGATCTCATTCTACAGCTCGTGTCCCGTCGGACTCCTGGTGCCATGTGTCTGTGTTCTGTCACACACACCTGCTGCAAACCGCCTGCAATCAACTCACTGCTGATGAAACTCACCAGCGAACAGAGATTTCCTTAAAGCCGCTCACAGGTGCCCCTTCATATCTGCCACATCATATATGCACAGCTAGTTAAGAGCAGAAACAACTCTCATTGAAAACATTGTTTTACATACACGGAGAGAGAGAGAGAGAGCGAGAGAGAGAGATGTAGGGTAGGATGTTTGGGTCAATTATTCTAACTAGGCGCTTTCAAACCCTTTCTTAAAATACACCTCACAATGATGTTTTCTTTAGAATAAGGCGTGGAACGTGTAAACTGCAAACTACTATTAAAAAAACAAGGAAAAGACGCAAAATGATGCAAAATCAAGTATCAAATGGTTTTAATGTTATGTGTCACTCTCCAAAACGCTGCATATTAGAGGCACTTAATGAAACTTTTAAATTCAAACGGACTGATCAGTTGTGTGGCTGAATGTTTTTCTTGTGCATTAAACATTTCATTAACATAAAGGTGTGATTTGCATATTCTGATCAACTAGTTCAGTTTTTCATTTAGCGTTACATCAATCACACACGTGAGGCCACAATTAACCCACTGACACAAATATTACAAGAGTTTAATAATCTGGAGATCAGAAGGCACTTGTCTGTTCCAGAGTGCATTGAAGTTCACTTCAGAGACCCTGCGTGTGACCAGCTGTTAATTCTGCATTTGCAGTGTCTTAGTTTTAATTAAAAACGCGGCTCGTCGCCGGTCGATAAGCGATGAGGGAACACGGACGGTTTAAATCAACAAAGCCAGAAGAATTTGTTTCTGCTGTGGCCAGCGGCAGCATGAAGAAATCTTCAAATATCCTAAAAAGAAAGAGGGTTTAAGAGGGAAAGAGGGTTTAAACCGCGTCCGTAAGGAGCTATGCAGAGGGAGGGGAAGATGTGGAGAGGCAGTCAGGTTTTATGTGGGGCGAGCGGGGCTGTATTTGAAGTTGGTTCTCTTGCGGTGTACCTGCTGAGAAACTGACAGGGGCAAGAGTCTAATCAGAGCTACTGCATGAGAGAAGCACTTGAGTGAAGGAATTGGACCTGCTGTTCTCTCGCTCGCTCTGTGTTTTACTTCCTATCTTCCTTTAGCAGCCCGTGAAAACAGCTGTTGTTTGCGTTAAAGGATTATGGGAAAGTTGTTGAACCACCGGCCACAGCAAGTTGTTATAGGAAGTAAAACCTATCGTCTCTTCAGTCCACTTCTCTCTCTCTGCCTCACCTCTGTGTCTCCTGTGCTTCCATGGCAACAACAGTCACAAATGAGATCTCATAACATCTCAATTATTTCTCCTGTATGAATCAACAGGGTGCACACAGACAGTTTATCGTGTATCCTGCGATTCATTCTTTTCTAGAATTTCACAACAGATTTCAATAATTCATCTCTTGGCCGTAACATTAACACGTAAACATTTCTCATCAACTTCATCCATATTATACAGTGAGTGTATTATTTGTGATTAGTTCTGTAAAGACCTCACGTTTCATTTCTTCTGACCTCTCTGGTTCCTCAGTTGGTTCTTCCTGTCTGAAGGACTACCTGTCACTCACGTCCAATCAGCACCTGTCACCACACTGAACGCCGCACTGAACGCCGCACTGAACGCCGCACTGAACGCCGCACTGAACGCCGCACTGAACGCCGCACTGAACGCCGCACTGAACGCCACACTGAACGCCACACAAGGAAACAGTTGTCATGGTGATGATGGTCTGGTCAATGACAGATTAATGCTGACTTAACACAGAGAGGACGCTAATGAGGAGGAAGGGTCTCTCGACCTGTCTCTCTCTCTGTCACACATACACAGGCAAAGCAAACAGTGTTGCTAAAGTTGTCTGTAAAGCCAGCGATAAAGAGAGGGAGAGAGAGCAAGAGAGACTGACCATATTGTCTTATTGTTCATGGTGTTATTAATTATTTCCTGTTTACTAATAGGCCAGAAACAGTCTCGAAAGGTCAACAAGTCACAGTCACTCACACAGACAGAACAAGAGTGTGTGATGTGTCTGGAGGTGATATCCTTTCTTTGAATGCAGACGACCTTTGACCTATTATCCAAAATCACTTCCACATGAACTGCACAAAGCGTCTGTGTGTGTGTGTGTGTGTTCGTCTTCTCTTCAACTGCTCCTTATTGTTTCAGTCATTCATCATTAATCATCTTTAAAAGAGAAAAATGATGTAAGAATCTCATTGCATGTTAAAGAAATGTTCAGGGTTCAAATTCTGTCACTTTAAAATAATACACCAACCAATCCCATAACAGAAAATACTCTGGTAACACAAAACCAGAAGTGTATTCACTTCAAATTGTAGCAGCCACAGCTAAAAAGACAATTTAACCGTTTATCCTAAATAACTCACATTTCTGTACAGAAGAATTCATTCATGTAAGTGCTTTAACAAAAATACAAGCTTCAAATTTCTGTTTTGAAAGTCTACAGAATGTCTCACCCCTCTGACTGACATTCAAGTGACAAAACTGCTGTCTGTGGTAACTCACAGCACGTCCCAGATAAATACAGCTTAACTAGCTTAACCCAGAACATTCCCAATAAACCAAACTCTGTCACAGCTCAGACATTAGCAACAGTGTGTGTGTGTGTGTGTGTGTGCACACCATCACGCTCTTAAAATGTGCATGTGTCTCAAACCATGATGTCATAGTGTGGTACATTAGCATCAATGTGTTTTTTAGTATTACATGTTACACCTCTGAGTGTGTGTGTGTGTGTGAACGTGCAGCTGGCATGTGTGTGTGTGTTGCTGTCTGCTGGCCGGTGGTTCACAGCCCTGTGCTGCTCTCAGTCCATGTCAGTTTGATGGATGGTGTAGGTTAGATGGGGCAAAACTCTGCCTTCCCTCCTGTGGGACGTCCTGAACACTGAGTGTGTGTGTGTTGTCCTGCAGACTGACAGACACATTGTGGTGCCCCAAACAGCCTGACTCCACCCGCTGGCATCACCACTGAGGGATTGTTCAACAATCTTCCATCACACACACACACACACACAGGCCAAAAATTATAACACACATTTTTTAGTAGCCAAATTAAAAATTACACACCAAAATTTGGCTTTGGTGTGTAAGTAAAATGACTGGCAACATTATAAGAAACTGAAACACAATACACAGTTTAAGTCAAGGAAGAGCAGGAGTTTAGAGTTTAAAGAAGAGTTTAAGAGAAAGGTTTATTTTAGGTTCCGTCTTTCTTAATGCAAAACAAAATAATGTAATAAATTACAAATGTATGAAATCCTGCCCTGAGCAAACAACTAATACAGCTTTCTAATCAAATTTAATTCTATTTTTCTTCCCACTTTATCACTCTTACAAACTGAAAACATTAATTTAGCTGTACTGCCCTAAATATCTGTTTCATGTTATCATGGGTGAAGCTGGACGGGTCTGGTGAGAAGCATCCCACGCTCCAGGCCGCCTCCCCCTGTCTGGGGCAGATATGAGGGGTAGGGGTAGTTTCCTCTCTGTCCGGTGGGCCTGGGTGTAGCTCAGTTCACTTGTTGACACATTAGCACTTAACTCGATCTTTCGCTACGAAAGTTAAAAGATGCTAACCAACAGGGTGTGAAGACCTGTCAACATACACAGAATAACACACGTCTGTCTCTGAGTTATTGTCATCTCATACTGGTTAATTTTGATGTAGTCATGGTGACTACGGTTTGGCCACTCCCCAAACAGTTACTGATTCTTTTCTTCGTTGAGTGCTAACCGTAGACTGTTATCACACGGGAAAAGGTCTTTGGCCAACTCAAACACGTTTAATGCGGCGTTTACTGAGTGTTTGCAAAGATAATATACATTTGAAGCACACACACACTCGGTTGGCATGACAAAGCTGCATTATTGTCTGGAAGAGGTGGAGCTGAGCGCTAGATGATTATCTGCAGAAATGAAGAAAAATAACCAAGAAAAACACGCGAGTTTCACGCGACACAATGCTGACCCTGTCAGCCAATCAGATCACTCCATTTATAAATAACCAACAACCAGTCAAAGCAACAGTTTCCCTCAAAGATAAACGTGTAAAATTGTTTATTGAAAGAGTGATAAAACTTGTGAATAACTGAAAGAAGCTTTAGCATCTCTGTTCAACAGCTTTAGGTATTTAATATTTTAAAGCATGCTGCTATACAGAAACTGAGTTTTGACTGGAGTAAAATGTGACAACTAGCCCCGGTTTCCTTATATATTTGTTTTTCTACATTGCTCAGTAAGTGTTGAATACAATGGAACAATTAGACAAGGAACAGCTGTCCATCACAGGAAACAGATGTACATTCTTCAACTTAAAGACAAACATACAGGTGGCAAGAATACACAAAATGAACAGATGTTTTCAGACGTACAGGAAACAGACTGGCACTCACTTAACACAAACACAAAAACAAACAAACAGAAACACACAAAGCTCTTATGACTGCTCAACACTTACTCCTTACACATCAACACCCGTGTGTGTGTGTGTGTTATAATACAGTTAAAGAGTTAAGAGTCGTATGGTTTCCAGATGAATCCAGTTTGATTCTCATAATTGTGACAGGCAGAGCTTTCATCTGCTGCTGCCCATTACAATATTACCAGAGACACAGTCTAATTATCACACACACACACACACACACCTCTCTTTATCTCATAAAATCCAGGGAATGTAAAAGAGTGTGTGTGTGTGTGTGTCTCTATCAACTACACACTGAGCAAAGACACAAACACTTCTGAATCTGCATGCTTCAGGTCTTTGAAACTTCACATCAGTGCGTGTGAATGCTGTCCTCTTTCACACATCAGTTCAGCACACATCTTCTAATAGCTGGAGAATGCTGGGGTAGATGCTTAAAGAGTCTGTGGTTTTATGTGGGCCGCTCTGAGGAAACGGGGGTCCCTGACCACTACACTCAAGAGTCCTCCGGCACACAATGACACATCCCGGGACAAAGTGAACACTTGAGAGGAGAGAAAGAGAGATGGAGGAGAAAAGGAGAGGTGCAGGTGTCTAAAGTGAAGAACTGAAAGAAGCAGAGAGCTGAAACTCTCATTATTCGTTTAATAATAAAAGACCTTTTGCTCAATGAGGTGAAAAATGCATAATTTGCCACAAGATTTTATTCACTTCTTTGAGGGGGGAGATTAAAATGAGGAGAAAAATCACTCACCATACAAACACACACACCATGCATACAGACCCAAACAGGGAACGTTCTCAGAACATTTGCTAACTCCTTCTAATGTTCTTTCAAAGTGATCAAAAACATTTTTGCTGTAACATTACTGGAACGTTTTTTACTATCATACACCATATCAAAGTCTGAACACAGAGAGACTTCTGAATTCATCACGCTTGTAGACCTGACAAGCATGCAGAGATCCTATCACATCTGACGCCCACACGCATGTGCAGATGTCATCTTCCAGAATCATCTACTGCCCACATACACACAGGGGGCAGGAAATGGCTTTTGCCCTCTGACCTCTGCTGGAGGTCAGGCCACATTTGTAGTAATTGCACTCGATCATATTTCTGGGCAGAAGAAAAGCAGCCATGTAAACAAACCTCGTGGACGCATGTCATCCATCCATCCATCCATCCGCTGGATAAGATCACAGATCCGCAGAAGACAAGCAGTGAAGGATCGCAAATCAGAGCTCAGGACATGCACACGACCGTAATTGAACCCAGGAGCCTCTCTTTAAACCAGCATCAAAATCAACCAGTGACAGCCTCACACACACACACACACACACAGTCCTTGTATGGTCTTTATTTCTGTTTTACTGTTAGATTTGCCTCATTTTGTTTTCATATTTCTCTCCTGCTCTGTGAATTAGGCTGTAAACATCATATCAGACATACAGCCTCTGCTCAGCCAAATCACTTAGAATCACAACATCAGGCGGAACGCAGAGCAGACGGGAGAGAAATCACATATTCCTTCTGGATTTCTCCAGATTCAGCTGATGCAAAACAAGGAATTAATTTGGGGACCAGACCAACACGTTTGCACTTGACAAAGATGAATGACACTATTACAACTGAACAGTAATTTCACTTTTTGTTTGCCTGTATGTGCGCGTCCACGACATTATACAGCCAAAACGACGTCAGCCAATCCCGGCGAGACTTATACCTGTCCGTCACACACCCACGTATTGTTTACTAATCATCTGATTCTGATTGGTTCATCAGCAGAGCTGGGGGGAGGGGGTGGAGTCAGGACAGAGTGGAAGGTTAAATCCCAACTCTGAAGAGATTTTGTATCTATTCACAAACCAGAATTCATGTCCTCTAAAAGGAGACTGAGAGAATTAAGGGAAACTGTTTTAATACACAAAACACGTCACATTGAGAGAGTGAGTCCACTGGAAGAAATTCAGACAAACCCCCGAGAGCTTCAGTGCTGGCTGATAGAAATGGTAATCGTGGGTTAGGATGATTTTCTTGAACCGTGAGCCGTGCGTGGACAGAACATCTATTTAGAGTCAGAGGACCCGGCAAACAGGCCCTCTTGCAGCCTTTTGTTCCCCTCAACAAGCCGTCACATGTTTACAGAAAAAGAACCTTCAAATCCACTCAGTGTCCACAACACAATGTGCCACCAAACCTCTGCTCACGCGTGAGAGGACCGGAGACAGTTCTTACACATACTATATAATTATCTTATTTGGTATTATTTTATTACAAAACACAAGTGTCACTTTATTTTGTCTAATAACATGTTCAGCAGTTGCCTGTTTTTTGGTCAAGAAAATCTGATGAAGTTAAGTTTTAAAGACAAAAATACACACACACACACCGATTTCAAACAGACAGACGAACAGACAGACAGATAGAGAGAAAGACCCTCCAATCAGACAGACAGAAGTTTGACAGAGGGGGCAAATGATGGACTGTCAGTGTGAGATTGAGTGAGAAAGAATGAGTGAGAGAAAGACAGACAGAGGGAAAAGGAAGGGGTGCACTGCAGCTGTCCTCTAAACCGCAGGTTTCTGTCGTTTCATTACATTCCCTCTCTCCTTTCACAGGAGATAAGCTTCTTAGAAAAGAGGGAGGGGGCGGAGTCAACATTTGAGTGACAGCAGGAAGAGACCCGCATTCAACACACAATAGTGCTTTAGCAGAGGCTAATCTAAGAGGCGTAGAATGACCCCCACTCACTCTCTCATCTACCAGCCTTTCCCACAGAGAGAGAGAGAGAGAGAGAGAGAGAGAGAGAGAGAGAGAGAGAGACAGTGAGAGAGAGAGAGAAAGAGAGAGAGATGGCAGGACAGTCAGAGGCACAGACTGAGAGTTAAAAGTGTAAAGAAAAAAGTAATAAAAATGAGATGAGATAAAGTTAGATTCACTGTAAACAACCTCATTTTTATTCTTTAGTTTATTCAATAAAAAAGTAAAATGCTCATAAAGCAGCCAATCAGGACACAGTAACATAAATCACCATAATCACAGAACATCTGTGATTTCCTGTTATCAGAGTTCATAACCGACAACTTTACAGTCACATAATAAGATACAAATATACTTTATAAAATCATCTAGTGTAATACGGCCTTTAAAGACACTGACATGTGAAGTTACCTTCTTACCCCTCAGTGCTGATGTTTATCATCACTACAGTAACACAAACACAATCATACAGTGTGCAAAACAAAAACACACGCTTGCAGTGAGTCGCCGAGTCTATCAGCATTCGCAAAATGAAATATCAGGAATCTCTGTGCTGACTGTATGATCTGATGTATTTATGAACAACATCAATGTGAAGAAAATATGGGTGAGGTGCTGAAAATGAGGGCTGGATTATTGGAAAATGAGGTTTACACTTTTGTTTAGTTTGGAAGCTTGGATGAGCTTTGAGGACTGAGCTGAGGACTGAGGTGTGTGTGTGTGTGTGTGTGTGTGTGTCTCTCTCTCTCAAACACACACACACGTCCGACCACCAACACATCCTTTAAATAGCCGTGTTTGCTCAGTGTCACATGTCAGCCTGTTTGTGACCTTCCAAAATGTACGTTTGACAGATTTAATTGTATTTACAGTAGATTTTTACCTAAAAATGTCACAACCACGCATGGTGGTATGTAAAGGTGTGTGTGTGCATGCAACAAGTGTGTGTGTTAATCATTCCATTTGGAATGAATGGAGCCCCTGTTCTCTAATGGCTTTATGTAGAGATGTTTAATGTCAGGAAACACACGTCATGTACACTCCAAACACACACACAAACACACACAAACACACACACACACGCACACTAAATAAAGCAGAAATCTTAAGTTTTTCACCAAATCTAGATTCACATTCAGAATTCTAGATTCACATGCCGGAATTCAGAAAAGATACATACGTTTATTTTCTAGAGCATAGAGAGACTGTATCGTTTACAGAGTAAGTGTATAGCATATAGTTTATAAACTCTGTGTGTGTGTGCTTGGGGGAGGGTTTTAAGTGGTAAGTGGGGGGCTCTGTGATTTATACCTGCAAATACCAAGAGACAGGACAGTGTGTGTTTGTGTGTGTGTGTGTGTGTAGACAGGGCAGCTTATATCTCAGCCCCATATTAAATGCAGGTTTGAATGTTTTCACTAAAGCTGGGTAATGAGCTTGACCTCTGACACACAGCTGATAACTTCCATACCTGTGTGTGTGTGTGTGTGTGTGTGTGTGTGTGTGTGTCTGTCTGACATGGTTGTGAGTAATGAAGTCTACGGACAGAAATAATTGGCTGAAATTACAAAAAGACGAGAGAACAATAAAAGTGAAACATAAAACATGGCATGAAAAGCTATTTGAAATATTGCAGAAAAACACAGGAGTTAGTG
>JAZGTK010018925.1:0-11620 GCA_036877625.1 Ambastaia sidthimunki | reverse complement strand
GTTCAGCCCGGACTGTGAGTTTGTCCATCACTGTTGAGAATAACACAGGAGGCAGTGGAGGGCCGTGTGCAGCTGTCTGTGTTTAAAGGACAGGTGTATATCCTCAGCCGTGAGTCTCCTAAATCTCCCTACAATGAGAAGCTTGTCAGGTAAGAGAAACAATGTCTCTCTCTTTCTCTCTTTCTTTGTGTGTCTGTCTGCTTGTCTCTCTCTCTCTCTGTCTGTCTCTCTGTCTGTTTGTCTCTGTCTGCCTCACTCTCTGTGTGTCTGTCTGCCTTTCTTACTGTCCATCTCTCTGTCGTGTGTTTTGGTGAACAGTGAGCTCATTCAGGTTTGACCTCTGACCTCGGGGCAGCTCAGCTCATCTCACTACTGACCAAAGCACAAGTCCATATGGCCGAGCACCACTAATGGCTTTATCAGCAGCAGGAGATGAGTGTTTGAGGGAAGTTGAGCGTTTCACGGCAGTTAAGCAGTTGAAAGGTCGAACTCTTCCCTCGTCCTCTCATTCTGGCTGGAGGGGACAGAGGAGCGTCTGATGAAAGCAGTTCATTATAACAGTGAGCTGAAACGCTTTCTGTGCACTGACTCTAGTTTTCTCTCTAGTGTGCACTACTCACACGAGCATCATCCTGACTACAGTTACAGCTCATGTGACTGATGGGTCATTTTAAAGCAGCTTTACAGTCAGGTGCAGCCTAGCTAGGCAGCACACTACCCAGCTAACAATTTTAGTTTGTTAGAACATTTCCCTAATGTTTCTATTTAGTAATTAAAATACGTTGTAATTGTTATTTTGAATGTTCCAAGAATGTTCAAGGTTGTATTAATGTTACTGTTAGTATTCACTAATATTATTTGTTAATATTAATATTATAACTTTTTTTAATTCTGTAAAACATTTAACTAACAACCTAAGAATAACGTTTTTGATATATGATATATAACGTTAAAAAGTTCTACTAATGCTACTGCAAGAACTTTTTTGATAGTGTTAAGAGAACTTTTAGAGAATGTTAGCCAACATTCTGAGAATGTTCCTGTTAGCCGTGTAGGCTGTGGGACAGATGTTACTACACAGAATTTGACACACACCCCGCTGTGGCCCACAGTAAACATTGTCATTAACACATTGATCAGCTGGAAATGTCACCGTGTTGTCTGCAGTGTTTACAACAGCCACCACCAGATGAAACTGCTTTGTGTGTTATAAATCTCTGGGCACAAATAAAACTACTGCATGTGTAAAACATAACTAAATGGTTGCCAGGGTGTTTGCTAGGTTATTTCTAGCTGGTTGTTGTTATAGTTATTTATCTGAAGCACACACTACAGGACAACTAACACGCTGAAGTTTAATACGGTAGAGGTGTAGAAATAGTGATATATGACTTAACAAACACTACTAACTGTTCACTAGGGCTTTTCAGACGTTGTAAAAATACAAAAAAAGTTCTGGCTATTGTTTCTTCAAAAGAGATTTAATGATAAGATCTACATTTACACAACTTTAAATAATTTTGTTTGTATTAAAAGATGAAGTTATTTGTCAAGTTTTAATGTGACTTTATTTTGTCATTCTGTTTTTCATCGGGATGTTATTTCTTAATGTTGCTGTGTGTTTAGTAAGTGAGGTACATTTGAAAGTGTGGTAGATAAGCGTGTGGACGTGCCGGTGACTACGACCCGTGTGATAACTCTGATTTCATTAAGATCAGAGCAGTCAGGTGAGTTAAACTGCTCCCGTCTGAATGAATACGATTAATGTTGATCTATTTTATTTACAGTCACTGCTGGGTTTTTATTTATCTCATATGTTTCAGGTTTAGAGACACAACGCCTGTGGAATAAACTGATTTATCCTGCCTGAATCAATCAGAACAAATCGCTACATTTATCTGTGATCAGTGTTGGGTAAATTACTTCATAAGTTACAGATTTAAGTGTATTTTTAAAAAAAAATCAACATTTTTTATCTTTTAGATGACACGTTTTTGGTTTCACTTCTTTTTGATTACATTTAGATTACCTTTCATTAGGATCATCATCTTCATGAGAAGTCATTAAGTATAATAATTAACTTGAAGTAAAATGAACTTGAAGTATGCTAGTTTTTAGGGTAATTTTATTAAAGCTGACAAAGTGACATTTAAGATTACAAAAGTGTATTAAAGTAAAAAAGGAAAAGTAGGAAGAAGTGAGTAATGTAATTATGTGATGTAATTTGAAACAGTAAAATAGTAATTGTGCTCTGATTGTGAGTATTTTAAAATGTAATTTAATTACAAGTGTTTGATTTTTCAGTTTCTAGCACTGTGTGTGATTTGATTAAAAACATTCAGAAAGACACAAGCGGTGTCTGTTTATCTGTTACATTCAGTTGCACAGATCTGTGGAAACACATTTGACGTGATTAAAAGTCTTTTTGAGCAGCCGGGCGACTTGAGACGGACTAAATTCCTCACTGGCTACAGTCCAGTGATGTCATCAGTGCTTCATCTGAGCCACGCCTACCCAAACCTTCTGAAACTCCACAAACACACGGCGGAGAACACAAACAACAATCACCGGATGACATCTCTGATCCTTAATGATGTTTTCTGTTCCTCTCAAAACCATTTACTGTTGCACTTTCTCCTCTCAAGTTGCCAAAGCGCCTTTTCCATTTCCCATAGCTGTAGCGTCATTGGTCGTTCTGCGGCGCTGTCGTGAGCGAGGGGGCGGGGTCGAGGAGATGGAACCGGGATGCCCCCCGCTGTTTGTAATA
This sequence comes from Ambastaia sidthimunki, assembly GCA_036877625.1. NCBI lineage: Eukaryota > Metazoa > Chordata > Actinopteri > Cypriniformes > Botiidae > Ambastaia > Ambastaia sidthimunki. The sequence continues at coordinate 8,853 of JAZGTK010018925.1, read as the reverse complement.
AACGGCAGGGATGTGTCTGCTCTTTCATCCCGACCAGAACCCCCCGCCTCAACTGCTCAATTACACCGCAGGCGTCTCCATCCGGGCCTCCAATTACCACCCAGGCCCCTTATTTACAAGCGCGTGCATACGTGAGGACAAATTGCCCGGCGATCACTCGCTCCTGCTACAATTTCAACATTTCTTCTGCCGAGATGAAGCTACTGTTGAATTAGCCGCTCGAGCTGAAGGGAAATTCGCTGGGCTGTGTTCTAAACGACCTGCAGACATACTGTACTACCCTCACTAGTTCTGCAATGTGTAGCATGTATACTCACGTGTACTCATTTGTCAAAATGTGCAGAATGCAGTGCACCTGACTTGACCTTTCATTTCCAGTGCTGAATTCCAGTCATTATGATTCACTGCATTGTTGCTTATTATTTGATCTGACTGCCAACAATTATGTTTTAAGTGTTTTATTTCATGAATTTAATCCATTTATTGAATTAAACCTGATGTGATTACAGTGTAGAATTCTGCTGTCTGAAATGTTTTTTGTAACACTGTTTTTGCACATTAAGCAGCTATGAGAGGCCGTGTGTTAAAAACCCCAGCCAACAGGGAACCTTCTCAGAACATTGGCTAACATTATCTAAAAGTTTTCTCAGTTATCAAAACATGTTCCTGCAGTAGCAGTATTGTTTTTAAACTTATATATTATCAAAAATGTTATTCTTAAGTTTTTTTGTTGAGCATTTTAAATGCTTTACAAATGAACAAATAACATTCAAAATGTTAATTCAGTGTGTAAACGTACGAATATTAAAAAATACAGATAAATATTTCCATTTTGGATTTTTAATGGAAACAGTAGGGAAACGTTATTACAACCTAAAATTGTTAGCTGGGACCCTCTCTAACTGTGGTGAAACTAATGCATAGACTCACCACTGACAGTGGCAATGAATTTTCCTCTGTTGGTTTTTAGCTGCTGTTGGTGATATGAGGATGCTGTATTGGCCAGTTTCCGGGGCTCATATTGCTCACACACACACACACACACACAGAGTCCCCCAGCCGGACGTACAAGAGCATCCCCACCCATCCAGGTGAATTAATGACCTGTGACCTTGCCTCAATTATGTCTCATTAACTGCTTCCTTCAGGGATTCTGAGACACAATGAGAAGACAAGAGAATTTAGGAGCTGTCATTGAACACCCAGACTAATGGCTTTATTCTGCTGTCCATCACTGTCGGACAGCTCATATCAAACAAAGACCATTACTGTTCTGAGACTGAACTCAGAGAAAACAACACTTCTGTTTTTTGTCAAGAAGAATTGCTTATTGGTATTTCCCCTCACAGATCTTTACTGTGGTAAATGAATATGGTGCTCCATCAGACAGTGTGAAAAAATTTCACTTGTTGCCAGTTTCTGACTTTTGTTGACAATAGTGGATAATGCCAAGATAACATCAGTTTTACTGTATTAACAACAAAGTTTGTGCATGTTTTATGTCCTCTCTGGTCACAGTCATGAGTCTAGAAAAGTAACAGCACACATCTTACAAGCTTTTGAAGATTTGAAGAGTTTGATTATTTATTTACTAATTTATTTTTTGAGTGGGACAGGACAAAGAAGGACAACAGATGTCTTTAAAGTGTCAAAGCTTGTGTGCTACTGAAAAACAGTTTTGAAAACTTTGAGAGAACCTTAAAGAACGTAAGCCAATGTTCTGAGAATATTCCCTGTTAGCTGGCAATCTGAGAACTCACCTGTCTGCTGCTCACCTGTGTCTCTCGGCCGCTCGACTCACTCATCTTTGTTCTACACATCAGACGTCCACAAGCGCTGTGAAACAATGACTGCCGGAGGCTGATTAACATCAATTATAGTAACCCAAGACTGAAACGGGGCCCCTGTTGCTCTGGAGCCAATCGAGGGTCCTTTAACTGAGGCCGACTGTTGCAATTAAGGGTCTGCAGACAATTATATCACATGCTATATGTGAATATGACATGAGCTGACTAAAGAAAGCTTCACATCTGAAGTGATTGTTTTCCTTCTGAAGAGGGTCAAAATGTGCCAGTATCTTAGATTTGATTGAAACTCTAGCTATATAAAAATGGATTAATGATACAGTTTATTAATCATGCAATTTATTCATGTGTGCCCAGATTTACCAGCTAACAACTGTAGGTTGTAAGAATGTTTCCTTAACATTTCCATTAAGTAGCAAAAACATCAAAATGTAAACGTTTTTAAAACATCTCTGTCTCTGTCACGTTCATCTTACACATGTTGAAGTCCCATATGCTGAATTTCCCTGGCAATTATAAAACATAAACTTCCTCTTAAATGTTTTTCAATAACTTTGAGAGAACTTTTAGAGAATGTTAGCCAGTACTCAGAGAACGTTCCCCGTGAGCTAAGCATTCTGCTGGCTGTTGTTGTGCAGCACTGAAGCGTTTAAGACGCTCCAGAGGTTTGGACTACAGGCTAATGGCTCTGGGGTGGATATGAGGTCATAATGTCCCAACTATCTCTGATGTGTCTGTGGATTTATTACACTCGGATACGATCATTAGACTGGTTTAAAAGGCTGTTTAAGGCATGTAGTGAGGAGTTCGAGTTTAACGTTTACACGCTGTTGTACACACACCTCCACTTAAATCTTTATTGCTCATTCTTAGCATGAGGGATTTGAACAAACTCTTTACCGTAAGTATTAAACTTCAGTGTAGAGTTCATTCCATGTTAATTTGTGTCACAGACAGAAATTATCTATAAATGTTGCAGCTTTTGTCTGTTGGACAAACGGATGGAAAATCCCACAGACCTTCACTGAAGGAGACGTGACTGACTCCATCACAGAGAGTTTGGGTGGGAAGATCTGTTTTTTAAATGTTATTATTGACCTATATTCAAACTTTTGTAATTCTGTAACATTTTTAAAACGTTCCAGTAACAACTTAAGAATAACATTTTTGATATGTATTTTTGATACAAAAGCATTCTGCTAATGTTACTCCAAGAACATTTTTGATAAGTTTGAGAGAACATTTAGAGAACATCAGCCAATGTCCTGAGAACATTCTGGGTACCTGCTTAGCTACTTCAGTAATTCCACTGTTTACACTTTACATGTTTTCATCGTGAAATGAATGGTTAATGGTCAGTTTATTATTATTATGCATTATTACTGTAAATGTCTCAGATTTGCTCTGACACATGACTCCTGTTTTCATGTCTTGTTGTCTCTCCAGATGTCTTGTCAGTTCCTGTCAGAGGGCAAACCTGCCCCCCTCTCCGATCTATAAAAACAGATGGGGGGCCATTACCTTCAAAAGCTGCTCTGTCTTTGTTTCCGGCTTTGCACGTGATAAAATATTGATGGAAGAATAGAAATATTTTGCCTCCTGCTTAATGTTGCCCATCTGAGGGGGGTTAATGACTGATTGAGACCCCAATCTCATGTTACTTGAGATGTGGCCATGAATGGGCTTTCACACGGACCCCGTGGAGTCTGGCACTCAATCGATAGCTTTTTATCAGAACACATGCACTGCGTTACCAAACCGAGCCAGGCTTTCTGACAGAGGCCCTCCTGTAGACTGATGATGACATTCTCACAACGTTGTCTAATGTTCTGTCAAGGTTATCAAAAATGTTCTTGGAGTAACATTAGAAGAACATTTTTTATCTTAATATGTAATTGGCAAACATTCTAAAAATGTTAGCATAAAAACGTTCTATAATTGTTAGTGGGGTGTTTTAAAAACATTACAGAATTTAAACAAATGCTTGAATAACGTTCTTATAACCAGCAATACTGTTAATACAACGTAAAAAAAAACATTCCTAGAGCATCTAAAATATAATTTTTAATGTTAAATATATCATTTTGAATGTCTCTAATGTAAAAACTGTGTTTTATTCTTTTAGCTGTTTATAAAGGCAAAACTTCAGCTAGATGTTTTGATATAAACTGAAGCTCTTTAAGATAAACTCGTGGGGAGGTGCTGCGGCTTAGCAACTAACACATTGAGCCGTGTTGCTTAATCTGGCTTGTGATGTTTATTTTTCTCTGTGTTCAGATTGTTTGAGTGGCTGAACACTCTCGGATCAAAAATCTGCAGGGTTTGGCATCTCATCTCAGTCAATATATTTCTCTTCTCTCAGTCATTGTCTCTAGGGGTCCTCGGCCTCTTCTGTGACCTGCTTACGATGTTTGTCCATTTGTTTTCTGTAATTGGTGCAAAAGACTCAGAGAGTCACGGGTTCAAGCATCTACCTTTAACCTTCTTCATTCATCAATAATCTCCATATTTAAAACACTCAGCTGATACATTTTTGATATTTTTAAAATAAGAGTCTTAAAATGAGGCCACTGAACAGAATTAGAGTTTTATAGTGTAAGTCCTGCTATGCTGTTACTAAGGTATTTTTAGCACTTTGTGTTGCTATGCGGTTGCTAGGCTGGGTTAGGTGGTTGCTAGGGTATTCTGCATGTGTTTGGAGATACAGTTCATGTTTTGATCAATAAATTGACTAAAATAATCTAGAATTTTAACAGCTAATGTTCAACAAGGAACATTCTCAGAACATTGTCTAAAGTTATCAAAAATGTTCTTTCAGTTATGTTAGTGGAACTTTTTTAACATTATATATTATAAATATCAAAAACATTATTCTTAAATTGTTAGTTTTTAAGTAGCCCGTCTAATACACATAAATAAACTGGATGTTTTAAACCTAGAACGTTGAACATTTTGAACCAGCCTAGAACTTTCAAAATAACATCTGTATTGTTTTTGTTACTTTATGGAAACATTTTGGAAAGGTTCTTCCAACTTAAAATTGTTACCTTGGTAGAGGACACAAAACATGAAACATATTAAATTTAATTCAGATTAGCAATTAATAGTCATTCTGGTGATATATCATTGAATCAAAGTGACACATCACTGATGTATCTTTTGCCATCAGAAATGTTTTTTTCTGAATGTTTCCCGGGAGGCTTTTAGGGCAGAAAGTGTCAGTCTGATGTGTGCATATGTTTTCGAATGGTGTCGTTTGAGTTGCATTTGCACCGAAGGCTTTCATCAGCCGTTGAAATCCACCCACATTCGCCATAATCACTGGACAACGCTGAGGAAAATTGACAACAGAAATCTGTCCCTCTCGCAGCACGCTGAGAGAAATGCACAAACAACAGCGTTTACCTGTTATTACCTCACCGTCAGCATGCCATGAAGAACACACACCTCCAGCAGGTGAAGAATAAGAGCAGGAGGAGAAGAAAGAGAAGAATGGAGAGGAACAGAGAACAGTAGGACGAGGTCAAGCTGCCCCAGCACAAGCACAGAAACAAGGAGAAACAGCTGTAATTTTCACGGCAGGGCCCTGCTGTAATTGAGTCATTGAAAGTGTCTGTAGCAGGAGGAGTCAAGTGAAGTGTCTGAGGTGAGAAGCACAGAGACAGAAGATAGTGCACACCCAGCTATCAGGGAACGTTCTCAGAATGTTAGATAATGTTCTCTAAAAGTTCTCTCAAAGTTACGAAAAACATTCTTGCAGTAACAATAATTTAACTTTTTTAATGGTATATATCGTATATATCAAAAATGTTGTTCTTAAGCAGTTCCTAGAACTTTTTGTTACTTAATAAAAATGTTAGCTGGGCAGCTGCTGTGTAATTATAAAAATAAAAAAACAATGAAATAATTGAAAAGTAGAAAATATTGAGAAACAGAGAAAGATTCAAGATCTTAATTGAGATCTTATTTGTGATTTTTCTGTTCTATGGAAAGATCAGCTCATCAAAACTAAAGCTCGAGCATTTTTCAAAATGCAAAGACGTTTATACATCATCTTATACATCATTTTTACATTCACTGTTTCATCACTGTAAAACTGATGCAGGAGGCAGAAAACATCAAAATAATCTCATATTCTATAATCTTATATCTTATCAAAATAAATGCACATCAAACATTTCACAAATACCAATATACATAAATACAAACACTTACATTCATATACAACAAAAAGAGGCAAAAGATTTTGAGACTGAGATTCACATTTATTAAACTGGGAATTAAATTATTAATGAAAGAAATGTCAAAATGCAAAAAATATGAATTGCTCCATAATGAGGTGGATTATATGTTATAATTCTTTTAATCTTAATTTTTAAGCTTTCTTTTTTATTTCTTTATTTATTTTAAAGTATATCATTTTTATTGCAAACTTATAGTGTATGGCTGACCAATAAAACTAAAATAGTATTTTAAAAATTTGGTAATAAAATACACGTTTTTATTGCTTCATGGAAACATTAGAGAAACATTCTTACAATCTAAAATTGTTAGCTGGGATGCTATTAGTGTGAATACATCACATGATGTTATACAGAACAAAAACACTTGCTGTTTTTGGTGAACTTTGATATTTGTCCCATTTTGTTCAAACTCTACAGAAAACCAAGGACATACAGCAAAACTCTGCTTCAGTGCTCGGGCAGCTGTCCAAAACCTACTACTAACTTTTGTAGAGTTTGTAATGTCAACCTGTGGCAGTTTGACACATGTGTTCTCTCAAAACCTCACAGCTGTAGCAACAAAATGATTATTTATGAGGTTGAATCCTGCAGAATTCTCAGCTCTGTGCGCAGACGTGGATATCTGAGCCCTTTGTGTTACAACTGTGTCAGAAAACCCACAATTACTGATACACTTTCAGCCCTAGAGCACAAGTCACTCCAGCCCCTCACACCTGCTTCAGATAATGTCAAACCTGTCCAATATTTTCACCTATGAATATATTTCCAGGCAGCATCAGAGCTCCTGTGTGTTAACTGTAAGTTCCTGTAGCTCAACTGCTCCAGCATTATGTTGGCAGTGCAAAAGGTTGTGGGTTTAAATCCCAAGAAACACATACTGATCGATGTTTAGCTTGAATGCGCTGTAAGTTGTTTTAGATTAAAGCATTTGCCAAGTGCATAAATGTAACGCAGAGTTAAACATAATCACAGCACTGCACAGCTTCTCTTAGCTCAAGACCTTGAATTTTTCTTCTCTTTCACTCAATTTCTGCATATGCTGTTACATTTTCTCCATTTTTTATTTTGCATGTAATTTCTGCCGACAGAATCTGATACGGACATCAGATTCACATCCCGTCACAAACATTCTACTCTTCATTTTGCTGACAGAACCGATCTACATAAGCAGCTCCAAAATTGATGCCAATTTGAATGTCCCACACTTCTGCTCCTGCCAGATGTTCTCAGATGTTTCCACATGTTGAGTGAGTTCATCCCAACCTTCTGACATCAACAGTATCACATTGACACAGAGAAACCAGCACATTAACATACTGGCAGGTTAAACACAGGCTGATGTAAGTATGCAAGAGTTATTCAAATCTTTATTTAAAAAAACTAAGATTGGATGAGAAATAGATGACGTCATCCTTTATAAACTTCATCTATTTATGTTTTGTAGGAGTAACAGAAATAAATGATTTTCTCAATGAAGACAAGCAGGTAAGGCACATCACAAACATTATGTTTATACATTTGGCAGACATTTTTATTCAATGCGTCTTACAGTGCATTTTAGGTTCTTACCCTTTTATCAGTTCAGTATGTGTTCCCAGGGAATCAAACCCATGACCTCTGTGCTGCTGACACAATGCTTTACCTATTAAGCTACAAGAACATGTATTGGTGCTATATAAATAAATATATAAGGTCAATTTAAAGTGCCGGGCAATATAATAGATCCATAATCAAAAGCTGTCCTCTGCATTTATCCCATCCAGTTAGTGCACACTCAGTAGTGAGTTGTAGTGAACACACACTACAAACTGTGAGCACAATGGGGGGCAATTGAGTGTAAGGTGTCTTGCTCAAGGGCACTTGAGTGTTGTCTTTCAGGTCTGACTCTCACCAGCAGGCCGCAAATGCCCCCAAATTTAATTTTTAACATTATACGCATACTTATATGGTAAATAAAATACAACTTGACAAGTAACAAAGTTGAGGACAAAGTTGTAATGACATGACAAAATAGTGATTGTGAGCACTTGATTATGAGATTTGAACACACCCCTAATTTAAGTATATCAAAATACCCCCAGTAAGTAAATTGTCCTCTAATGTCAACAGGTTCACACATCAGACGTGCAGCAGTTTTGCACAGTTTAGTCCTGAACAGCAGGCAGATGTAGTTTGTGTGCTACTCTAACACTCTAGTGCACTTTACAGTAGACTTCAGACGTGCACCGAAAACCACGTGTGTGAAATCTCGCCGAGTCTCGCGTCTCCCCGCAGCCTCGCGTGACGTCCGAGCGCGTTTCCCGTTCCGGGTTGCTTGTGTGCGCTGCGTGCGTGTTTATGTGCATGTGTGTGTTTGTGTGTGAGTGTGTGTGATGATGATGATGGCGGAGTTGGTGCAGGGACAGGCCTCTGTGGCACAGCCCGGGATGAAGGCGGACGGATTCACGGACCCCTTCCACCGCGCGCGACAGGTGCGTGCGTGCGTGTCCGCGCAGACGAGCGCGCGTTCGCCTGCTTTTCATTTTTAATGAGTGTGTGTGTGTTTGGTGTGTGTGTGTGTGTGTGTTTGGTGTGTGTGTGTGTGTGGAGTCTGTTAGCTGTGCAACAGGAGCTTTAAAACTCCAGCACGCGCGCGCGCGCACTCACGCCGAGATTAAGGCCGTAACTAAACCACCGTTAAGACGCGTTATAGACGCGCGTCAGTCGCGCGCGACAGCCCCGACAACAAGTTTTCGGCTCGCGTTACAGCCCGAAACTACAAAAACAACAGCAACAAACTGCCACAACCTGTTGTTGTCATGCAC